>CAOKZL010001738.1:0-294916 GCA_948472985.1 Iguana delicatissima | reverse complement strand
AGCATACAGATTGCAGAAGAAGAAGAAAAAAGCTGAAGTACCGAAATTCAAGAAGGAGGAAAAAGAATTGCTGATGGGAAGGCAATTCAAAAAGTACTACACAGGTATTTCGCTAGCTTATATCAGATGCATACAGACCCTAAATTCAAAGATATAGATAACTATTTAAAATCCCAAACAATTCCTGAAATCTCAACTGAGAGCAGATTAATGCTAAATAAACCAATAACATTAACAGAAATAAATGACATCATTGATAGATTGAAGTTGAGGGAGGCTCCAGGCCCTGATGGCTTTACAGTAAATTATTACAAATATTTCAAAACTCAATTAATGAAACCAATGCAGAGAATGATGAACGAAATTATACAAGGTGGGAAAATCCCGGAAAGCTGGAAAGAAGCTAATATTGCTCTGATCCCCAAAAAAGAAAGGAAATGTCTTACATACAAAGAGGACAGACCTATTTCCTTGCCTAATGAGGATTACAAAAAATTTGCTTCGATCCTAGCATTTCGGCTCAAAAAAATTCTACCATCTTACATTCACAAAGACCAAAATGGCTTCTTGCCAGGAAGACAGATTCGTGATAATTTAAGGACTGTCATGAATATTATAGAATATTATGAAGTAAATAATGAAAAGAAGGTAGCTTTGGTCTTTCTTGATGCTGAGAAGGCCTTTGACAATGTCAGTTGGCATTTTTTATTTAAAATGCTTGACTGCATGAAATTTAGTCCAGAATTTCGAATTTGGATAGAAGCCATTTATATGCTTGATTAATTGTAAATGGTGAATTGTCTAGAAGATTCACGATAGAGAAAGGGACAAGGCAAGGATGCCCACTATCACCATTGTTATTCGTTCTTGTAGTGGAAGTTCTATTAAGAAATATCAGAGACAAAAAACATTTGTAAGGAGCCAAAATTGGTAAAGAAGAATATAAAATTAAGGTATTTACTGATGATGTTGTGATTTTCTTGGAAGACCCAACTTCTAAGATAGATTCTCTCCTTGGAACACTCAACAAATTTGGACAAGCTGCAGGGTTTAAATTAACAAACTTAAAACACAGATTTTGACTAAGAACGTGTCTAGAAAAGAAAAAGAAGTGCTTGAAAAGAAATCAGGATTAAAATATACTAACAAGGTCAAGTACCTAGGTATTGAGATGTCAGCTAATAATAATTGCTTATTTCAAAACAACTATGTGAAAACATGGAAAACAATAAAAAAATTAGAGATATGGAATCATTAAGTCTTTACCTATTAGGTAGAATTTCAGTCATCAAAATGAGTGTGCTGCCAAAGATTCTATATTTGTTTCAGACAATCCCTGTTGTGATAAATAAATCTTGGCTTATACAAGGTAAAAGAGATCTAACTAAATTTATATGGCAAGGGAAGAAACCAAGAATAGGTCTTAAACCCATGACTGATAGTAGAGATGGGCGGGACTGGGCGTTCCAGTTTTAAACTTGTATTATGACGCAGCTTGTCTTGTGTGGATAAAATCATGGATTCTGTTAAACAATCCCAAATTGTTATCATTAGAGGGGCATGACCTACACTTTGGATGGCATGCCTTCCTATGTTGTAATAAAACAAAAGCTCAGAAATCATTCACAAACCATGTAATACGTAAGGTCTTATACAAGGTATGAGAAAAATACCAGCCGCTGATATGTAATAAAATGCCCACTTGGTTCTCCCCATTAGAAGCACTCTCTATTAAAGCATTGTGAAGTCAGGGCACCTGGGTAACATATAAAGAGCTCTTGATACAACAAGGGAATATATGTCATTTAAAAAATAGGCAGCAACTACTTGAAGAAGGAAACAATATACAATGGTTCTCCTACCTCCAAATAGCAACAAAATTTAAGGCAGATATGAATGATAAAGGTGTAACCTCAGATTTTGAAAGACTTCTACGCAAAGGAGATAAACATCTATTGTCTAGCCTCTATAAACTTCTTTTAAACTTTAACATGGTGGAAGAAACAGTGAAAGAATATATGATAAAATGGGCACAAGACATGACTCATAACATCTCTTTGGAGGATTGGGGAAAAGTATGGTCATCCAATCAAAAATATACAAGATCATATGACCTTCAGGAGAACTGGTTAAAAATGATGTACAGGTGGTACCTATCACCAGACAGAACTGCCAAGATGTACAAAGGGTCTAATAATCAATGCTGGAAGTGTGGGAAGGCAGTAGACACTTTTTATCATACGTGGTGGGAATGCAACTGCGCCAAAAATTTTTGGTATATGATAAGATCTAAAATTCAAAAGACCTTATAGAGGAAGATCGATTTAAATCCAGAAGTATTTTTATTGGGGCTCTTGAAAATTGAAAATAAGCAACATAACAAAAAGGGAAGGCTACTCTGGCATATGGTTATTGCGGCCAGAATAGTTTATGCAAAACACTGGCGGACAAATTGCATCCCCACCTAACAAGAATGAATTGATAGATTAATTGATATCACTAAAATGGATAAATTAACTTATATATTGGATGGGAAAGGTAATAATAAGTTCTGTAAAGATTGGGAACCAATCAAGTACTATCTCCAAACCAGAATTGGTAACACTAACATAATTGGATTTCACAGTTGTATTTAAATTGTATAGTCTTAACTGGGAAAGACTGAAACTAAAAGAATTAACTTAAACTTTCATCTCTATTCCCAGAAAGACTAATTGGATGAGACTATATAATTGATTGTATATGTATGTGTAGCTATATATAATATGCATCCATATATTGAGATTACAAGTTAAAGTATTTATATATTTGTATAGTAAAATAATATTAAGATCTCTCTCCTCTCAAATGCAAATTAACTACAGCAATATTAAATAATTTTAAAAGAAGTAGAGACGAGAACATGACCCATACATAAAAACTTGTACTGTAGGTAGTGATGGAGGAGTGTAAAAAGGAATGGGAAACGAAGATTAGATATCAAAATATAATTATTTCGGAAATAGGAAAAGTTTCTATGTTATTAATATACTTAATCTTTACTGCTATACCATTCCTTTTTCTAACTAAAGAAGGCAGTTATGATGGAACATTTTGAAAAACCTATGACCCTTTTGTATGGGGAAGTACATATTCTTTTTCTTCTCCTTTTCTTTTGTATCTCATTTGGAATAGTTTAACCATTCTGCTTAACTATATAAGGAATTGTAACTATTTTGAATTTAATTCTTTATTTCTTTCAGATACTTTATTCTCAACATTTTCGTATATTTTTTAAAATCAATATATGTAAGTACAAATGTAAATTTGTGTTCTACGTTGCTTTTTCAGCTTTGGTCTGTCGTGTCTTTGGTTTTGTTATTGTTTTGACTATATATTTGTACTTAATCAATATTACTGGATGTAACTTAACTGTTATTTGTACAGGTAACTTAATATAAATAAAAATTAAAAAAAATATGGTCTTCACTGACATATATCTGTTGTTGTGTCTCTTCAAATCATTCATATATGCTGTGTCTAACCTCCAAAAAGTAACATGCAATTAGCTCTTAGTGAATATAAAAATGCAAAGTCTGCTAACACTATTAGTGTTGAACTATTCCTGTCCATGTGTCCTAGAAAACCAGGTCATACAGATCCCCACTTTATTGATGTTTGAATTCACTTATGTAAAATATACTTATCTACTTATCAAAACTGAAGGTAGCTCAAAGAGAAGAAACCTCAAATATAACATCCATTGACACTTGCTAAACATAGTGGCAGAGCAAGCAAACAACAATGAAGAGAACATATAAAATGGGTGGGCAGAATATATTTTGGGACATACTGGTAGAACTCTGGGTAATTTGCACTAGATCTGCATGAGTTTTGACTCCTAGTTTTTAAGAACAAAAAAGCCTTACGAATCCCTAAGAAATGAGCTTCTGAATTCAGAATGTCTGGGCAGGGAAACTAGAGCGGTCTGTAGGCTTAGTTCTCATATTGAAAGCAAATTTTTGGTCAAATTCTTCCAGATTTTTTGGGCCACAGCTCTCATCAACCCTAGCAAACACAGTGAACAATTCCGGGACCTGAAGCCCCAAAGCACCTGTTGCACCAAATTTCTATCTCCCTAGGCTTAGCCATGCACTTAGAACCACCCAGTTCCTTATGTGACCTAAATGCTATTTTGGTAGACTGTTTCTAGTTTTAAAAAAGATCCTGGAAGGCTAAGGCCCTTTCCGCAATTTACCTTTTTCCGGCACTGGGGTGCAGAGATTGCGTGAGCAGCCTCCAGCGAGAAACTCTCGCATCCCTGCTGCTTCAGCTCTGCATGAGCTGCCTGCTCACCTGAAAGCCCCGCCTCTTCCTTCCACAGTGCAGCCTGGAAGTTTCCCAGGCTGTGCTGGGACAGGAAGCGTGACTGGCGCAGCTCCGGAGGCTCCACACACCAGGTAAGTGTGCACGGGGCCCAGGAGCAATGTGCGATCGCACACCATTTTTGACTTCCAGCTGAAAATGAAAAGGTGTGCAATCGGCGCCTGCCGGCCCCTGGAGCATCGCACGATTGTGAGTGCATCGTGCAGATCGCTCCTCACAATCGCACAATGCTCCAGGTGCCCTTTTGCATGGCAAATGCCATGTGGAAAGAGCCTAAGTCTGCCCATTCCTGATGCAGCAGTGTACATGTGGCAGTATACAGGAGTGACCAGTAGACATTGGTCCCATAGTTTATACAACCTTGAATATGACCTTGAATCCCCCACAGAATAGTCCTAAACTTTTCTAAGGCCTAGTATAATAAAGATGACTCCTCTGTCTTGATAGTGCATTGTACTCATTGCATAACAAAGGTTTCAACACTGGTTTCCCATGTAAAATCATATGAACTGAAAATTGTGAAACATTTCCAAAAACAACTTTGAGAGTATTTCCTCAATTATTACTTTTTAATCAGATTGAATGTATATTTTAAAAGCCATACTTTAGACCTTGGTTCTCCTCCTTTCTCCACTCCAAAAACAAAGATCTCTTTATCATCTATTTCAGATCCTTTTGAAATCAGTCTCCCAAAGTTATCCATGAACAACAACAAAAAAGCAAACCAGCAGATGAATTTCAACTTCTACTCCCCAAAGATTGCCTTTGTGTTCAGTATTAGGAAGCCTGGATTTCTAGAACAGCATTTCAGACATCTTTCATGTAGCAGCTAATTTCTAAAAGTCTCTTTTACTAGACATTTAAGGGAGGCGTTCTTGCCAGGGGTGAAAGTTCTCAAGGGATATAGGGATGTGATGGAAGCATGAAGAAAATTAGAAACTCCTTCAGAGATGAAAGAGATGAAGTTACAAAAGAATCATGCACAATCTTTGGAAACTATCAAGGAGGTTTCCCCAACATGTAACCCACTGTGCTATTTTGAAGTAAGTATCAAGGCAAAAGCAAGTTATTATAATTTTGACATGAAAAGCAAAAATACAGTATTTTGCTAGTAGGCAGCTTATGGCTTTTTGAGGTGAACAATGGGCCATGAAAAAGCTAACATCTACTGCTGTCATGCATATTCATGAAGGCATGCCAAAGAGATATTACAACAAAAACGATTTAATTAGAAAGCCAACTCGTCAGAACAGTGCTTTCTTCTCACAGTAGTTTAGGGTGAGAATGACCTACTAAAAAGATACTGCTTTGCTAAGGAAACTTCATTCAATTTCTATTGTAGCATGAACGGCTGCTATAGAGAATAGAAATGTTTAATGGACAAAAGAAAAATGTAAACAATCTAACAAAACTTAAGTGTGATTCAGTACCATCATAATAAACAGAATTAATATTTATAGTTAAATGCACTATCCACTGAATGTAATCAGTGAGGTGCTATGATTAAAGGATGTGTGTTTTCCCAATAAGAATTTATATGAGACTATCCTGGGAGCATTCAGATGAGAAACCATGTTCAGATGGTAGTTTCCTCATTGTATGTACATGAAATGTGTTAAATCTCAGAGATAACACAGACTAGAATCCTATTGATGATGTATACTGCTGGTGAGATATTCTGACATCCTATTGGTGACATACACTGCTGTAGCAAGTAATAGAATTTACTTACTCTTCCTCCACTGCGATATATGCCATCCTTCACCAGCAGTGCCCCTCCACTGGACAAGCAGAACAGTATACATGAGGATAAATGGACACAAATGTGACATTACAAATGGCAACACCCAAAAAAACAGTTGCAGAGCATTTCAGCCTTCCTGGACATACAGTAAGGAATTTACAGATTGTAGTCCTGTTCGACTCCCTGGCCGTTGGCCTATAGAGTCCCTCAGAGTTCTGTTCTGTCCCCCATTATGTTTAATATCTACATGAAAGTGCTGGGAGAGGTCATCCGGAGATTTGGAATTTTGTGTCTCCAATATGCTGATGACATCCAATTCTACCTCTCCTTTCTATCTGATTCCAAGGAGGCTGTCTTGGTGCTGAAACAATATCTGTTGCCAGTAATGGACTTGATGAGGGTAAACAAATTGAAGCTTAATCCAGACAAAACAGTTGAAAGACAGATCAGGGAATAAGGACTTTGCCTGTGCTGGATGGGGATACACTTGCCCTGAAATCTCAGGCTCACGGCCTTGGTGCTCTCCTGGATTCGGCACTGAGCCTGGACTCCCAGGTCTTAACAGTGGCCAGAAGTGCATTTACACAGTTAAAACTTGTGTGCCAGCAGCACTTGTTCCTTGAGATGTCTGATCTGGCTTCAGTGACACAGGTCTTGATTACATCTCAGTTGGATTACTGTAACACAGTCTACATGGGGCTGTCTTTGGAAACTGTTCAGAAACTCCAGCAGGTTCAAAATGCAGCAGCCAGAATGCTAACTTTGGCCAGTTACAGGAGCATATAACTTCCTTGTTAAAACAGCTCTATTGGCTACCTGTTTATTTCCAGGCAAAATTCAAAGTTCTGGTTATGACTTATAAAGTCCTATACAGCCGAGGTCCAGGCTATTTGAAAGACTGTATCTCCCTGTATAAACCTGCCAGAGCCCTAAGATCTGCTGTGGAGAGCTTTCTCTAGGTCTCACCACCATCCCAGTCTCACCTGGTGAAGACATGAGAGAGAGCTTTCTCAGTGGCTGCTCCCACTCTGTAGAACGCTCTTTCATGGCAAGTTAGGATGGCCCCCTCCCTGCTCTCCTTTCACCAGCAGACTAGAGTCTACCGGAAGAGAAGTCTAAAGACTATTGACTAGACTTATGTCTTCTCCTCTAGTACCTACATTTAGAACCTACATTTTAGGTAGACTTCCAAGGCAGTGTGAGTGACACCATAGCTTGTGTTAACAGTGACACCATAGCTTGTGTTAACAGAGCAGCTTCACTAAGTATTGTTCTGTTCTGATGTAATCATTTTTAAATTGTACTTTGTTTCTTGTTGCTTTCTGTGCATGGCTTGGGGAGAGCATAGCCCATGATGCAGTGTATGTACAGCCAGAAATAATTCTTTGCAGTCCATCTGAGCAATTGTTAAGTTTAGACGTTCAAACTAATAAATGATTGTTAGGGCTATATAAAATTAAAAAAAAAATAAAAACTACTGTATGCAAGCCTCTTAGCTAAATAGATGTAATTTTTAAAAATGTGCATATATTTAAAATGGACAGCGTGTTAGACAACCTATCAGCAACGAGGAGGTTGCATAATGTCCTAAACAGGAACAGTAGTTTATTTTTATATGCATGTTAAAGCATGTCTGACTTTTGCCATGAATTTTTAACAGGCTGTGTCATTGTCTTGTTAACCTATATAAGCCAAAACACAAGGCCACAAATATGTCTCCACAGAGTACAGTTTGTCAGAAAGGTTAAAGACAAGTTCCATGTATAGAGAAGGTACAAGATGCTAATCCACATCAGGGGAGGCAGAAATCGTGAACACTGAAGGAATAAAACAGCTTTGACTTCTTGAATAGCATTTCACCAGCTTGAAAGCCTGTCACAAAAAACAAAGATATTATTTATTTATTTATTGGATTTGTTCCTGATCTTTCTCCCAAATGAGATTCACATTACAATGTAGACTGTTCTGATTTGAATCAGAATATTTCTATTTGTATACTATCATATGATGGGGATAAATACGGTCCCTTCCAAAGAGAGGGGGAGCTCACAGAGCTGCTTTGTCTAGCAGGGCAAACCATCAGGTAGAGTGAATCCTCAGACAGGTCTACTGTTTCAAGTATGTTACTCTTGAACCTCTTGTTGGAGAATGAAGGCATACCTGGGACTCTTGAACTAGACTTTTGTCTTGAGGGCAGTGGAGAATACTATCCTATATCACCAACACAAAGTAAGAGTCCACTGTTTGTCCATCTGTTTTCTAGGCATGGATTCAGGAAGTGGGCACTGTCTTGTACTTCACCCAAGGCAATAAAATGGCATTGGCCATCCCTTCCAATGAACCTGTCCACCCAATACGGTCTTCAGTTGTGCACACCCCTAATCAGCCACACATTGAGCTAAAGAAAAATGGGACCTACACATCTACAATGTGCAGAGTTTTTTCAAGCAGGGAGAGATTCTGAGCCAGATTGTAGATAGAGAGTGCCCTTTCTCCTGAAAAATGGACTGTTTCTGTTTTTTAACTGAGCTGAATATATTCATGTTGAGCTGAGCATAGACTGAGCACTACACTGTTGTAGTACTATTATTCTACTTTCAACATCCTGTGGAATTCTGGGGTGTGTAGTTTACTGAGGCCAAAGAGCTCTCTGGCTGAGAATTCTAAATGCCCCTCCCTAAACTGCAAACCCCAGGATTCCGTAGGATGTCGAAAGTGGAATAATAGCACTGTAACAGTGTAGTGCTGAAAGGCCTTAAGATACTACACTTATATCCTCATTGAAATCATGTGAATTTCATGTGAAATCATGTGAAGAAGTAAGTACAATGTAGGTCTAACTTTTAGTGAGTACAAAGTAGGTCCAATTTTAATCTTGATTCAACACAATATCTCTGTTTAAACAGTGTCACTCTGTGACACTGAGTTGCATGCCTATTATTCCTAAATAATATGTAAACCTCTCTTATTGCTATCTCTTTGCTTTCTTTTATGAATAAAGCTTCTATTTTGATTTTCTTTTATAGCCATTAATACAAGTCCATCTCTTTCATGCCCATTAGTACATTACCGCATACCTGTTCTACTTTATGTATATTTTTGTGTTTATTTTAATAGCATTTTCTATTACAACAAAATGTAACATCAAGGCCATTTCCACACGGGGATAAAACCCCGCGCTGTGATGACTGGACACAGAGGTCATCTACACCGCGGGGTGTGCTAGGGCGGTGAAAAAAGGGGAGGTTCTAGACCTCAAACCGCCCTCGCGCGGCCGCAGGGGTGGCGCTCCGTGTTTTATAAAGACCACTTTTCAAGTGGTCTTTTTAAAACTTGCGTGCGCTACACCGTCGCAGCATCCCTGCAGAGCTGCCTGGGGGTGGGCTTCTGGCTGGCGCACTGCCCTGATTGGTGGAGCGCCGCCGGAAGCCGCCGGCCGCCATTGTGGGCACCGCCAGACACCGCCGAGCACTGCTGAATGCCACCGACGTTTAGAGTGGTGAACGCGCGCTGCTCCCCGCGGGGACGGAGCCTCCTGCTTCACGGTAAGCTCCGTCCCCTCGTGTGCCGCCCCGTTTCCTCGCATGTCACCGGCCCCAGTGTGGAAAGGGCCCAAGATTACAACACAGTTAACACTCATATTTGTATAGCTGTTTAACTCTCCGTAGTTGACTTTTTACACCATATAGTATTTATACAATGATTTAGCCTTTGTTTTCATTAGGACAGAAGTTCACACACTAGATTGAGTCTATTTCTACCCTTCACTCAGCAATCTGAAACATTTTAAAAGTAATTCTTCCTCTACCATTTAGCGAAGTCACAGCACTTCCACACAACAAGTACAATAACTCAAGAATGTTATTATCACACTGCAAACAGAATGTCAGTTGTTCCTTGGCACACCCTTCAACCAGTCCCAATTTGGCAAGGACAGTCCTGATAAATCCTCTCTCATACCATTTTTTATTTTAAAATGTCCCAGTTCCTGTCTTTTCCTCCCACTTTCTCCTTCTGTCCTCAGGTTACTTCAATTGCTACAAACTGAACTCAAAATGCAAGTTGTACTCAATTAATTCAGCAGGAAGAGGAGAAAGTTTGCCTGTCTCATTAGGGTCAAGAAAAAGCAAACTGCCGTGTCTCCTCACCTGTATGTTCCTCCTCCTTAATAACTGTCTGTTTTGCTGTCTGATGTTGCTTGGCCGCACATGGTCATCTGTGAAGAGTTGGAGTGTACGTGTACTTGTGAAGCCAGTCAGTTTGAAGGATGGGCCTCTCAGATGGGGAGGAAAAGTGCCAGATAGTTTGGACCTAAGTTTTATTGGGCTTTATAGGTCATAACCAGCTTCTACATTTGTGCCTGGAGATAAACTGGCAGCCAGTGGAGCTTTTGTAGCTATGTGGAAAACAGAGAGCTTCCTCCATCAATTTAACATGTTTTTGTACAACTCTTCACTCAAACTGGTTGCATGGTAGTTTTCGCAATCAAAATAAATGTTTCCTAGATGTTTAATTCTCTGCCCACATAATAACTAATTGCAGGGCAATGTACAGACAAGGAGAATATAATATTTGTATTATACTAATTCATGAGAACCAGAAAGGGATGGGAAGCCATGCCCTGCCCTTATTATAAAATTTATTCAGTCTGATTATGATGATATAAGTATATATGTTATATTGCAACATAGAGCAATGACAGATACTCTTTAACAAGACAATGTTTTTGCAAAAAAAACAACAACACTGAGAGGAGAGGACAGGGCAGAAACTTGCCCTTCCCAGTAGGCTCTGGCAAAAGCAAACTGCCATGTCTCCTAGCTTCCTCCTCATTAATAACTTTTAACACCTTGTCCACACTCCGCTGTTAATTGAACACACTAGTCGCAGTTTTCATCTGTGAAATGTCTGAGTGTTGTGTTAAAGTTGTAATCTAATATAGTTCTACATTTAGTATTGGGGGAAAAAGAAACAAAGTTATATCCTATTATTTCCAAGCTGTGCAGATAGGAGACACAGTAATATATAGCTACTACTAGAAAAAGAGTTGTTAATTGAATTAGCAATTTAAATTATCTGGCCCTATTTTGGTGGTGCCCTGTGACTACTTTTTTTTCTATTTGGATGTGCTGTGCTTGTGATCAGATCGCAGTCTGGAGCTTTCACCATCCAGCATAAAAGGAATTTGAGTAGTTGTAGCTGTATAGGGAGTCTCTTCCAAACTTTTCTCTCAAAGAAAACTCACATTGTCAGATTGGATTGAAACTCCTGTAGTGCTGGCATTTTATTATTTATTTATTATGTATGCATAAAAATGCTTTAGAGAAACTGAGCTAGGCCTCATTCAAAGTGTTTTTCTGTAAAAAAAATGTCTATGTGAGTAATGATACCTACTAGAATTACATAATAGGTTCCCCACCTCCAAAAATTCAGGTAGGAACTTGCATCTCTATGATTTATGGATTTATTACACATTTATTACCCTTTTTAAGGTTTATAATAAAGGAAACAATAATATGTAATGTATTTCGCAGAGTCCCTAAAATCTACTCCATTGTATCCAACTGTAGTAATGCTTAGGGCTCACTCATTGAAATTAATATAGCAAGTTAGTCAGGTCTATATTAAAGTAGTTTATACAGTTTTCTTGATGACAAGACTATTGGAACACAGCATCATTAAAAATTTGGAATTTCAGCCAGATACACAATAAATGTGAAAGTGTGTATTATGAAATCATTGCTTGACAGATTATTATAGTGTCTTCCAGTATGTGTTCTAACTATGCTGTTCTTTAGGTGTGTAAACATTTGTGTTAATGTTATAACAGAAATAATACTCTTATAGTATTAATTATATTGAGTAAGTGTAATGTTAGCATTGGCTCTGGGAAACAGAGGGTAGAGCTCAATTAATTGTTACTTCCATCTCATGATTCCTCACATATTACTACAGGAGCCAACAGGAGTAAGGATCTTGATATATATCCAGGCATCTGTGCTAATAATGATGAGTGAAATTTCTACACATAAGTACAGTAGTTTGGAAATAATTAAAGGACAACAGTGAACATACAAAGCAATTCAAATTGCAACTAGTCTTAGTGAACTATGTTATTATTTAAGGGTGAAATAATACACAGTAGCCATGGGGATAAATGAAAAAATTAGAAGAACAATAGAAATCAACCTTACAGCATAAGGAGGTGCCGCTATGCATATTTTTTTCAAGTCATGCAAAAGGAAACATAACCTTGTGGAATTCTTTGTCAGTAATAATAATCTAATTGTATTTCAAGGTTGGGAGTTGAGTGCCAGCAGTATGCTGATGACACTCAACTCTGTCACTCCTTTCTATCTAACTCCAAGGAAGATATCTTGATGCTAACTCAGGCTCTTACCACATGATGTTGTCATCCTGGCATGGCAATGCATTGCTGCCATTCCAGGACATGTGCCCTGGAATGATGCTGTTGCAGTCCCGATGCTGTTGCATCCCCATTTGTCATGATTGTGCTGTAACCCATTACTGGAAAAAGTCTGGTAATGGTCTCGCAATGATTCTGTCAGCTGCAGGAATGTGGGAAGGGCAGAAGCACTGTCAAGCACTTGCTTCTACAGTAAAGTGCAGAAAGAGGCAGACTGTACTGCAGAAGACAGAAGAGCATCCCTAACATTATCCATCCACCGGCAGCCAACCAGGTGTGATGGGGAGAGTTCAGGTCCCATTCCCATCCTGGCAATGGCACAGCCGAGATGGAATCCAGACGAAGAGTTATTCGGCCATAGTGTGATAAAGGCCTCACTGTCTCTTGTCAGTAATGGACTAGATGAAGGCAAACAAATTGAAGTTTAATCCAGATGAGACAGAGGTGCTCCTGGTCATTCAGAGCCAGGGAATAGGGATTCAGCCTGTTCTGGATGGGGTTACACTCCCACTGAAATCTCAAGTAAGCAGCTTGAATGTACTCCTGGACTCAGATTTTAGCTTAGATACCTAGGTTCTGGAAGAGAAAGCAGTGCGTTTGCACAGTTTAAAATAGTGCACCAGCTGCACCTGTTCCATGAGATATGAGATTTGGCCACAATAACAATTACATCCTGGTTGAATTGCTGTATGTGGGTTTGCCTGTGGAAACTAGAAACTAGTGAGTCCAAAATGCTGCAAGCAGGCTGCTGACTGGGGCTGCTTACAGAAAACATATGGGCATAGCTTCACTTTTGAAACAGCTTCAGTGGCTACTGATCCATTTCTGGACAAAAATATCTTTAAAGCCTATATGGCTTGGCTCCAGGCTATCTGAAAGACCGTGTGTGTGTGCGCACGTGTGTGCGTGTGCACGCCTTCAAGTCATTTGTCAATTTATCACAATCCAATGAATTTCACAGGATTTTCTTAGTCAAATAATGGACAAAGATGGTTTTACTAGTTCCTTACTCTGAGGCCATTTCTGCACTAGGCTGTTATAGTGCTATTATTCCACTTTCAACCTCCTATGGAATCCTGGGGTTTGTAGTTTAGGAAGGGGCCTTGAGGCCCTATAGTACTTGCCAATCATACTCTCCTGTAAAACTGCTTAACTTTTAAGATCTTCAGAAAAAGGCTTTCTCTCACTCCCATCATCATTACAAGCATGTTTTATGAGAGCATAGGAAAGACCTTTCTCAGCATCTGCTTCCAGGTTGTGGAATTCTTCCCATGGGAGTTTGGTTGGCAACCTCTCTCCTCTCTTCCTCACAGCAGGCAGGCCTTTCACTTATAATTTATGTGTCTAAAAAGGCTTTTAATGGGGTTGTGGTTGTATCTTTTTTTTTACTATGGCCATTTCCGCACAGGTTTAAAAAAACGGTGCAGTGCGTCCTCCATGGAGGACATCTGCACCTTGGAGCAGACTGGGTCCAAACTACTTAGTATAGATCCGCACCTCAGTCCACTCGGGAGCGACCCCAAGTGGTCCTCCAGCGTGTTTTGAGAAACCTGATCGCCCCGGACCGCTGCTCCTCCTCTCCCTGGACCGCTGCTCCTCCTCGTACTGGACCAGAGCGGACCCAAAGAAGATCTGGTGAGTCGCGGCAGGAAGCAATTCCCTCGCCGCGTGCGGAAATGGCCTATGTTTTAATTGTGGTTTATATTATTTTAACATTGGTGTTTTTGAAAGAGTTGTAGTTTGTGTAGTTTTTAAACTCTTTTTTTTTAGTTGTATCCTTTTTTAAAAAAATTCAGATGTAATCCTGTACCTTGGATCCTGTATGAGGAGAAAGCTGGCATTTAAATAAAATAAGTAAATAAATAAATAAACAAAATTACAGCTTCCCCAGAATCACAGTCAGATGAAAACCTTATGTAGTCAGCTTAATCAGGAATGGAGGAAAGCCAGGACTAAAATCAGAATTTGAAAGATGGCTTTCAGGTTGAATCTGGATAATGACCTGCTATCCATATAACCGAGGAGTGATAGGCTGCTTCTGAATCTAATATATAAATGTCAAAGTTTGTTAGGTGTCTGAGTCAGGTGAAGACTTCATATGATTGGCTGGCTAAGAAGATTCTATGGAATCATGGGATTTGCAGTTTAGGGAGGGACCTTTAGAATTCTCAGCCAGAGAGCTCTTGGGTACCAGTTAACTGTGTCTGTCTCGAATAGGCTGACTGGTTGCTATTGAGATGAGGCCTAGCAGCAAGGAGGAGGACAACATATTCCCTCAGGAACCCAACCTGAGTATGTTAATAACTCTGAATACAGATTGGTTTGAGGAATATGGGGAAAAGTTACAGGTACTGGACAAGACAGTTTGGAGAATTACAGACACAGGATCTCAAATCTTTCTAATAAGTATTACCTATGAGAAAATAAAATCCTGGGCAACACCAGATATATTCACTAGTGTCCTATAAACATCACAGATGCCAACTATCTTCAGGAATGTGTGACAACTACGCAGGTTTTTACTTGGTCAACTAGCTGGTGCACAGATGCCACTTACAGCTTAAACATATTTAAAGTGGGAGAGCATGCTAATCAAAGTCTTTGGAAAACACACAGTTAGTTTTAACTAAAATTGTACAAGTGCATAAATGTGAGGAAAGCTAAGAGACAGTGAAAAGGAGACATGAGATTTACTAACACACAAAGTGAGGACAAATGAAGGTATTCATTACAACTGCATAGTCAGCAAGAGCAGGAAGAACATATGGTAGAGGAAATTCAGGTATATTGCATTCAATGGACAAGGTCCTGTCTTTGGTGTTTAGAGCATCCAAACCCCAATCTTTATAGCAACATTGTTTGGAACTGTACTTTAATTCATTTTTCAAGCAAGGTTTCATGTCAAAAGTGTTACTGAAGCCTAGAGATTTTATATGCAGACCATTTCCTTCATCTGCTAATTTTATAATTCAATTAAAAAAGCAATCAATTTTGTCTGGCATGATTTCTTCTTTATAAACCCATGTAGAAACACATTAGTTTTCAAATTAAATATCGTTTTTGACATGTACCACTGTTTGCCACTGCTGTCCCTAACATGACCTTATATAACTATGTTTACTCAGAGCAGCATGGCATTTTAGATGAATCTGGAATCCAGTTTTCCTCCTGTGAATGCAATTCATTTCATATCTACAGAAAGCTGGCACAGTATTTGTAGCTTTGTGTTTCTTTGTGTTTTGGTACCATGCAGTTATAAATATACAGAAGCAAGCTGGCACTGACAGGAAAAACAATTTCATTCCTATTTTAATTTATCATTTCAGTGTTGTTTTGTATGTACAACTTTAAAGAGTAAATACATAATCTGATGGCCAGATTTGGAAATAAGCATGCCTTATTTCTTCTAGGAATATTTATTACTATCTATATCTTGGCAATAGCCTAGGAATATTCTAGGAATATTTATTAATATCTGTATCTTGGCAATAGCATAGAGATTATTCATGTATAATATTTTAATCTAGTAATTTTTATTGCATTATTTTCACATGGTGAGTGTGTTGTCCTACTGAACCTTCCTGTGGAGAGAGAGCTAGTATCTGCCATAACAGATTAAAACAGGGGTTTATTCCCTGAGCTTCAAAACTATCCACCTCCTCCCTGCAGTGAGAGGATATATAAATATTGTTGCATGAAAATTTAAGGAGCCAAAGGTCTCACTGAAATTGCCCTGCCATTGCAGCTACTGGGGTATTATCTGCCCTGAAATGGACAGAGAGTAATACTACACCCAAGAAGCCAGCAGGGATTGGACAACACAAGAGGCAAATAGTTTCCCATGTGAATACCTCAACTTGCTCACCCAGACTTAGCTCATCAGTCTGAGTTACTAAATACGACTAAGACAAAGACCAAAACATCTGTGGGCTGCCCATCCCTGTTTGCCTTCATATCACTGATCAAAATTTGGCCTAAATCCAATTGCTAGTTGCCGCTAACATAGATCCATGGGATAAATGAGATTTACATCAGCAATTGACTCTCATTGGGATCAAGTATTTGGATTTATACCAACTGTGGTGGAATACCTACTGGTGCTAGTTTGCAAGTCATTAGCTACCAGTCTGCATTTTCCAGGAAGTGTGCAAATATGGTAATAATATTGGACAAATATGGTATTGATTCCTGGCATATGAAGGCAAGTCAGTCCTCCACCCCAGATAGCTTGAGAAGAATTTACATTATAATTGAAAATATTGGTTTGTGTTTTGCCTCCTTCTGGGATAGCAACAGTACAAAAGTGTTTAGAGTGTGCTTGGCACACCTGCAGCTCAGTTGGTGCTGCCCCAGCTGCTCTCACTGAAGGATCAACCTGCCTTCGTAGGCAGGCAGCAAATGGAAGTCACCTGCTGAAAGCAGCAACTATCATCCACGCTGTGGAAAGACACCCAAGCCAGTGCAGAGTCTCAGATTTGCTTTCTGGACACATGGAACTGAATCCTGACTACTCTTTGGCCATCCTTCTGTTTGTCTTGATTTTCCCAGCTACAACTGATCCCTCAGCTTCTTGATCTCTGGACACTAATTCCCACATGGCTTCTTTCTTCTCCCAGTGAGTTATGACAGTTTAATAATTTTGATGTACAAATCTACAGGCTTGACCACAAAAGTTAGCATGTTATCTAATGTGGAGACCATAATAAGCTATGGCACCTGATCCACTGACTATTTTGAGTATTTTCCAAACAGGATGTGCACTGATCTGGGTTCTAGTTTGTGAAATTTAAGACCTGGAAATGTAAATAGCGTGTCTTGATATAAATAAAATATAAGATATAAAGCAGAACACTCTTAGCATTGTGGGCTTTGTGTGTTTGCATATCACTGACAGCCTAATTCTGGGCATAAAACCAACCTGTCAACAATGGCAGGCTAGAACAAGAACAGTGAATAGACTTACAATGAACCCAAAACAGGTGCTACTTTAAAGGAAACAGCTTGATATCTGATGTAGCTTGAGGGAAGTGAACCAAGAGCCAAGTGCACCTGGGGTGTTACATTGCCTCTAAGGAGAAGGCTAATTGTTTATATAAGCAGGGACCTGCAAGTGTCTTCTTTTTTAGTGGAGGAGATATGTCAGCTGATAGGCAAGGAAAAATATAAAACAGACCAAAAAAGGAGAGAAGAGTGGTGACTGAATATTGACTGTACGAAGATAGTTGTTGGATGAACATCTGTACTGTTCCTAGCTGACAATTGCCAGGCCACAGTGGTAAGAGATAGAAGCTTGCTCTCAACCAGACTACACTGAATAGACATATGGCTATGATGAATAATTGATGTTCATAGACATGCAATTGATGCTGCTATAGGTATATTGCAATGCCTATGTATTCCTTCCACAGATGCCTGTTTAGAGATGTATAGTCAACAGATGAGAGTGTATTCCTCGTAAATAAGCCACTACATTATATTGTGTAAGGTGGTAATATCCCTGTATGTGAAATATAGAGAAGCCTGCTAAAGAGAGAGGCAGATGACATACAGGTTGAGTGCTTATGAAAGTGTAACACCTTTCCTGTCATATACTTTAAAGTAATGAATGTATCCTTACATGCAACACAGTGTAATGAAAATAACTTGCCTAGACAATGAAATCTGTATTTGTCCCTAAAGGGTTGGTTTATGTAAGTATATCTAAACAGCCTAAAAGACTAACAAAGACTCTGCTCGTTCTCCCATATAAATATCCTGAGATACCAGTTCTTAAGAATGGTTAAGTAGAGTATTGATGTAACTCTGCCTGTTTGGGCTCTACTGTTGGTCACAAATTGAATGCCCAGGCAGCCAGAAAATGATAAAAGGGATCTCCAAACTGATACAGATTGGCTGACAAATGGCAAAGGATACTTAGTCCCTCAGTCCAAAGAGACAGATGTGGGGAACCACATCTATTTCGCACACACTTTGTATTTCCAGTGATGTAGCTTGGCATGAGTGGAGGAGGGGCAAAGGAGGAGGTGAAGGGGAGGGGCTACGGCACACTGGTGAGGGCCTATGGAACATGGGGAGGGGCTACGGCACACAGGGAGGGGCTACGTCGTACAGGGGAAAGGCAACAGTGCATGGGGGGCAGGCAAAGAGCAGCAACGTCCCCCAAAAGAACACCCAGAACGCACTGTCCCCTTTGGCCCCCATCCCTACACGACTGCGCATTTCTGTTTTTTATTTCTAAAATGCACATTTATGAACTGACGTCAAACAAATCTGACATTTAGGTTTCATTTGACATCTTCAACATCTACGCACATTCAGAAATGACCAGCAAACTGTCTTTTTTCAAAAATTGCTAGTTTTTGTCCATTCTGCATTCAGCATAGTGTGAAACAAAATTTAAGGACAGTATATGCTAGTAATCAAATGTTTCTTTAATCCAGGCAATACAGGGTAAATTTCCTAGAGTACTATAAACAGTGATCTATTTGAATATCATAACCTTTTATATTCTAGTATTTCTTTGAGCGCCACTTTGGGCTGTGATGTGAAATGTCTGTTGGCCAAATAGGCCTCAGATTAAAAAATACAGCCAAAGGGAGAACTGAGAAACCAGAATATTCAAATTAAATTAAATCTGTCAGCCTTGGTCAGCGTTTGATATGGTGCAGTATACGGAGCGCTCTGTGTGCCAGAATTTCTCTTTGAATTAATGATAGGTCACATTTCAATGGTGGGTTCAATTTAGCTGGCTTAAATATGTTTACTTCTGTGGTGAACTGTGGTTCATTCAAACAAACAGCATGTCTGCTTCACTCTGGCTTTGCATAAGGGACCGTATAGGAACTAACAGGGAAGGTCAATTATCCTGTCTATGAGATATACCTTACTGGTGGGACATGATGACTTCTAACTCCAGCATACCTTTTTTGCACTACACTGGCCTAGATGGTAATCACAGGATTTAAAAGACTGGGGCACACCAACAATGAATGAAGTAAGGCACTGGAGGAAGTGTGCTCAAAGTTAGTAGATTTTGTTTGCTTTCCCATATTGCCATTGTGCAGCCCTTAAAGAAGTTCAACCACTAGCAAAGTGAACCAAGAGGATTCTGGCCAAGATTCTAATAGAGAAACATATGCTGGTATTCTGATACCCTTATACTGATAATACACTTGTCTTAAATGCCCTTCCCACCCACCTGAAAAGGCTGCACCATTATGTTCTGACACAACGTACATGATGTAACATCAGTTCCAATCACCATTTTGGCTGATTTTTGACCATTTTTTGTTTGAGGGCGATTGAGACTTTGAGGATGGGGGAAGCTTTGGATTCCTGTGGTTGGTTTGGGGTCAATTACCCAAAAATAATGGCTAAATTTTAATGAAAGTTGAAGGCCTGAGGGCTTTGAGGGGCTTCTGTGTCTATACTCTGGGGTTGCAAGGGTCACATGTGGCCCACAGGCTTCACTTTCCCCATCTATTGTGAAATGCTTGTGCTTCTGGATGGCAGGACACTGCTGTTATGGTGGGAAAATGTGTGCAGTTGGGGAAGGTGTAGTGGGGTGTAGTGAGGGAACAGAACGGCTCTAGTTGAGTTTATATTCCCTTGGGTCTGATTCTCACCTTCTACCACAACATAATATTACTGCAGTAAAAGACTGGACCAAAGGGGCAACTTCTTGGAACATATGGTGCTATGATTCTTTGGAGGTTTTTAAGCAGAGGCTGGATGGCCATCTGTTGGGAATGCTTTGATGGGTGTTCCTGCATAGCAGGGGGTTGGACTCGATGGCCCCTGGGGTTTCTTCCAACTCTATGATTCTATGATTGATTTCTATAGATATTCTTGTATTGTACGCTTTTGTTTCAGAATAGTCAGAGACTGACAATGTTAGCTAAAACAGGAGGTCACATAGGCTGGGGTAAAGGGCTTCATAGGTCCCTCTCTTTTTCTCCACAAATTTCTACATCCACCAGCTGCTTTTGTCACTTCTGTCTGTATATTTTCCCCTGCCAGGTGTAAAAAACAGCTTGGGCATGATTTTCAGAGGGAAACTGGGAAGAATGGGAAAAGTTAAATGAGACCTTGTTCTCTGGCCCCATGCCAATATGTCTCCTCAAATTGTAGCCCCAGCAACTATCCTTTTTAATAAATGTGTAATGAGAATCTTGAGACTATAAGCAATATATGGTTTCACTATGACTTAAAAAAATGTTTCTGTTGAGCTGTGCCTAATTTCTTCTTTCTGTGCCCCATGGCCAGGCTGACACTGCAATTTTCCTGGAAATATGGTCAAAGATTCTGTAATTATAAGGAAAACAATGGGAGGCAAGCTCATGTTATTGTTTTATTTTGTTTTGTTTTTTCGTAACAAGTAACTGGGACAAATTAGGGCATTTCCAGAATTGAAAAAAGGAACCCAGATACCCAGCAGGGATCCTAAGCTTTCTGCTGCAGCTGAGGATACTAACCTTATACACTCCAAGGGAAATCAGCCTGGCTCCAAATATTTTTCAGCTCTTACCCCAAGCATCTCAAGGTGTGCAGTGCATTCCCACATCTTGGGCAGTATCTTTCCTCTTTTTCTTTGCAATCTGGGATTTTGTCTACAGGTTCAACAATACTGTGGTGATAGTTTTACCTGAAGGAGTGCCTTCCACTGTACCAACCCACCCATGGTGTTGGATCTAGAAAATCAAAAGGAAGACATATTGCTGACCTCTTAGAAAACTATTAGCATATCTGGAAGGTGTTCCAGAGTGCTAGTTTTTCAGAGACCATCTAAGCCTTGGCATTTGTTTTGAGTTAAAGAAATCATAAAATGAAGCATTTGCTTTGCTTGCTGCCATTGAGCAAGATGGAGACAATTCATTAGGTAAGAGAGGCTCATTTGGTGCTTGCAAACCATTAAAAGGCAATATAGTGAAGATAATGCATTAAAAAGGTATAACATTCCTACCTACCTGTGAGCAGCAAATATTGACCATGAGCTATGCGTTGTGCATGTACCTTCAAGTTGCCTGTCAATTTACAGCAATCTGTGAATTTCATAGGACTTTCTTCAGCAAGGAATACTCAACAGGTGGTTTTGCCAGTTCCTCTGGGGGAAAATGTAAGGGGTGTTGCATTGCTTTTTAAAATAATACTTCCAGCATTCTAGACATTCACTTAAGTTTTAGATTCTTTGCAAAATCAGTTGGATTTCCACAAATTTGCACAAGTAGATTTTTTGTGTGTGTTATAGAAGAGTGTAAAATCAGGCGTAAAATCATAATGCATAAAAATAGAAGGTCATACAGTGCCTGTCCCTGATATCCATGTATTCATTGTTTTGAATCCTATTGGTTACTCCCGACTAGACTAGACCATTGTGGCAACATGTAGTTAAACCACAATGATTCAACACCTCTGTTCTTGTTAGGACCACCAGTAGGATGCAGGCCATTTATTCTGTATGTACACAATCAGGACAAGTTGCTTTTTGCAAGGTTTCTGATTATATAAATTTTGTCTGCACATAGATGCTTTGCACATAGAGGTTATCAGTGTGTGGAGGCCAAATGTGGGGAGAACATTCATGATGATGATTATATATTGTTTTAGATCATATGAAAGAGACTTTATAAGGTCTTCTTGTGTTTTGCAGAGCCATTATTACAGACTTCAATGTTTGCTCTAAACCCCACTACTCTAGCATGTAACTCAGCAACAGTGTATGCTAACAAGATAATCTCATTGACTTCAATAGACTTGGCACTATCATGATTACTTAGTCAGTGCAGCAAATCTTACTAAGAAGTCCAGTTGTAAGTCTGACAAATTTCCTTTCAGACATGTGTTTACTTGCAAAATTCTTTTATCTATATAATGCAGGAGACAGAATCAATACAGAAGAAGAACTCAAGTTCTGGCATTATTTCAAACATACTAGATCATATTTACTTACAATTACAATTCCAAGGAGCACATTCCCACAATCAAGAGAAAGGAAAGGGAAGCATAAAGAAGAAATTAGCACTGAGCAACCTTTGTAAATAATTGCTTGTCAGTGAATGGCTTGTTAAAGAGAACTCCAACTTCAAAAAGCAATTTTTGTGTGAGCATGTCTGCTCTGAAGACAGAGAGAGAGAAAGAGGCTAGGAAGAAAGAACAAATGCTTATAAGATTTTGTTCTACTTCTCTTTGTTGCTGGAGTCTCTTGGGGTACTTCAGGTGCTGGACCAGTGTCTGGATGCTATAATGATTTGGACAAGGACCATTACACTTAAGCTCAATCCTGGTAACGTGGAGGCTCTGTGGACTGGTGGTTCCCAGATAAGCTACCTGTCCTGAATGAATCTACACTCTCCCTGAAGCATTGGATACATACTGGATCAGTCTTTGTCACTGGAGGCCCATGTGAATCGTGTTACCTGATTCAATTGGTCTGTCAACTATGGCCTTTCCAGTTAGACTGCTGTAATATATTGTACATGGGACTGCCCTTGAAGATCATTCAGAAACTACAGCTGTTAAAAAACACAGCAGCAAGACTGCTGACTAAATTATCATATGGAAACCATGACTTAAGGTCTTAAAGGAATTGTACTGGCTGTCAATATGCTTATAATTTGACTTCAAAGCTCTGATGACAACTTGGGACTTTGATACATGAATGAGCACTTCTCCCTATATATACTTGCTCAAGGAAGAAGGTCAAATGTAGAGGCCTTCCTCTGTGTCCTACCAGGAAGAGCAATAAATTGTGGGAGCACACAGAAGAGAGCCTTTTTATTTATCAAATGTCTTCTCCTTGAATGTCCCATTGACATAGGCCATTTCTGCACTACACTGTGATAGTGCTATTATTCCACTTTCAACATCCTATAGAATCCTGGGGGTTGCAGTTTATGGAGGGGCATTTAGAATTCTCAGCCACAGATCTCTTTGGCCTCGGTAAACTACAAACCTCAGAGTTCCACAGGATGTTGAAAGTAGAATAATAGCACTACCATGGTGTAGTGCGGAAATGGCCATAGTCATTCGTTTCATTCCAAGTTAAAACAAGTGTTTTTTTTTAAATTAGAGCCTTCAGGGACTTACTGATCCTCACCCAAATATATATATATATGTGTGTGTGCATCTTTTAAAAGTGTTTTAAATTGTTAAGTTATTTTAAGCTGTTAAAATGTTTAACACGATGTTAGTCTTTTATAATTATTCTTTTAAATTCTGAACTGTTCTAAACAGATCACTTTGATTTTACTTGTATGCCAACCTAAGATCCTATGATATAGGCAGCATATAAATAAATACATAATCCATTTCTAGAATTCAGTATTTTTAATAACATTTTGAGTTAACAAATTCCATTTTTAAACCTTTAAAAATCAATATAATTATGTCATTGGGTCCAGGAACAAAGTAAACATCAGAGAAGAGTCAAACGTGCAAGATGTGAGGAAGGATATAGGCTGTGCAAGTGTTTAATAATGTCAGTACTACACATCTTTATGAATAAGCATGCATAAGACTGAGCAGTAAAAAAAGATGCAGTACACTCTTATAAATCTCCACAGGATTATTCCGTAATAAGTGTGTTTAGCCTGCCTTATTAATAGTGTATCCTTTTGGGTCACAATAGTAGCAGAAACATACTTGGGTATGTTGCTATAACACAGCATCTTGAAATACATACACATGCAAACTTGTTGCAAACTTTTTTTAAAGGAAAAAAACCCAAACATCTTCAGTATCAGATCTTCCAAGTGATCAGAGATGATTGCATGGCATTTCCATTTCCCTCTTCAGCATGTATAAGTGTTAATATCCATGTAGCATCAATCACATTTCGATCCATGCACAGTATGAGATGTCATTTGGCAATTTATGGAGACAAACCCTTGGTTGCAAGTCACACTACTAAAACACATCTTAAACAACATTTTATTGGCTGGCCCAGATCAAAGACACCTATGGCTATAGTGGTAAGGCTTGACTTGTTATAAAGCAGAGATGGTTGACTAATAGATTGAGGGCCCAAACAGGTTTTCAGATCTGCAGTTTTACCTGCTAGATAAAGCCCTGGCTCAGCTGGAAGAAGTATGATGAAGAAAAGTTGTACACTATTTTTCTCGATTCATATTAAGTCTCCATTACTGTTACCTCAAAACATGAGTGACTCAGGGGCTCACCTGTGATACCAGTATCTCCATGCAAAAGTGGGGAATTATTAACTCAAAGGAGGCCTGCGAGGGGGGCGAGTAAACTAACGAGATCTTTTACACCAATGTTTACCAGTACTTCTGCAGAAAAGAACTGGCCAGAGATCCAAAAGTAAGCTTACTTGTGTTTTATCGGGGGAATTAATCACACAGACAAGGTCCAAACAGTCACACAATCACACAAGGGTAACTGAAGGAAAAGGAAGGGAAGTTTTGGTAGTGAGATTTCAGGGTATAGTGGGTGATATATACTGATCTAGAAGAGCAGTGAAGAAATAGCGATGTGGCTTAGACTTGTGTCTAAGGACGGTACACAATTGGAAATTGGAGCAGCAGAATGGTGACCAGCAATCAGTGTACTGTGAGTTGACTGGCCAAAACTAGGGGATTATATACCTGATTTCTGTCTGGAGGGCAAGGGTGTTAATGGCTCTCCAGCTGAGTAAGCAATGGAGTTAGCAGAGAGGGCAGTGAAATCCAGAATGGGCTAGTGGTTGTAGTGTTATGTGGCAAAAGGGCTAATGGCCATTCTGATCACTCAGTGCTTGTTGGACAGGTTTTAGGACAAAGGAGAGGTTTGTGTGGTCAGAAGGAGAGGTATTAAGGCAATCAGCAGTTTTGTGGGAATCTTTCAGATGCTATTTTCTAACAGAGAGAGTCGATAAGGCTAACTGCAAGCCTATTATCTCTCGAGCTTCGGTGATTTCCTGACTATGATCTGGCTACACCTAAAGCTGTTAGAGAACAGTGCACATGTTCAGTCAGTCTTTTCCTCTTGTACAACTTGGCCATATATCCATAGCAGGTAATGTTTCATATCAAATCTAGGGATGGGCCAACCGAATCCTTGAATCCTTGGCAAGGATTTGAGATTCACAGATTGGAATCCCCAGGGCAAAATAGGCAAAAGGAATGTTTCGAATCTGGAAGTGCCTGCTGCCCCTTCATTACCCCTCACATTCCAGTCCTCTGTGCAGGAGCAGTGTGCAGAGCACACGAGAGCCTGCACTCATGCGAGTGCCCAGGATCAGGCCCGCAGGGGCGAGTAGGGCCAGCCATGGCTGCGCTCCTGCAAGTCCTGTGCCCTGCACTCATGCGGGCACCCAGAATCAAGTCCACAGGGGGGCAGGTTCCTACACGCCCCAGAGCCTGAGCTTGCTGCAGGAGGGGTGTGAAAGAGGGCCATTGCCCCTTCTCTGCACCCCCACGGATGCCTGTGCGGGCACTTTGGATGTGGGGCCTGCAGGGACGTGCAGAGTGGATGATCACTTTTTAAGCCCTTTTTAAAAAAGGATTTGAAAGATTCGACATTCGTGAGATTTGTGGATTCCCAGTCCCTTCCAGGGATTCAGAAAATTCTGGATTCATCTCATCTCTAACCAAATCCAATCAATATATTTTGCCAATTAAATGATATTTCATCAATCAAACCATATCCAAGTGTGGGAGTGTATGACCTGGTAACAAATACCAGCCTGGCCTTTCACATAAAGAACCTAGTTTTGCAACAGTATAGGTTTTTCCACCTCCATTTTAACAAGGAGAAATCATGCAAAACATCTGATTTCTTATTGTGGGCCTAGTTTACCCAGAATATGAGCTATACAGTGATGTGTAAGGATTTTCACCACTCATCTGGCATACTACTTAAAGGCTGCCTCTGACTGTATAAGCCACAGAACTGGAATGTTCTCATCACAAGATAGCTCCAATTTTATTACAGAGCCTGATCAGCAATGAAGAGGTTTTTTGGAGTGGCAAAACATACTTTCGAACCATAGAAGCCAGATTATTGATAGGGAAGTAAAATGATCCCTGAGAACACAAAAGTTAGCAACCCTTGCAGTAAACTCTCTTGCTTTTGTTTCATCAGAACCAAGCTCTGGTGTCAAAAGAATTCTTCACTCCCATGCAGCAGTCAGCAGCTATCCACTACTACTTCTTGTTATGAATCACTTTAATGAAGCTTCTTTAGTAAAGTGGAAAAAAAACTGTCTTGGGCAAAACGCTGCAAATGGTGAAAGAAACTGAGGAAAGAAATTGCCTGTAAGCTGCCTTGGATCCTGCCTTGTAAAAGAAAGTGTTGCAAAATTGGATGACTGCAATGCAGCTAACCCTCGCACTGAATAAGTAAAAGCAAGTTTGGAATGAGACAAAGAAGTAAAATTTCTAAGTAACCTATGTTCTTGTGCCCAGGATTAATCCTGACTGATGTCCTATATTCAATGTGAGATGTCTTACTTACTTTCAAAGTAGGACAAATCTCCAAAATGTGAGGAGTCATTACATTTAAGTTTGAAGAGTGAATCAAGAGGAACAACGTCCTTATTTTATTTTACTTTATTATTAATCATATCTTCCTTTTCTTCTTGTACAGGATCCAAAGCAGCTTACAGGCAATTAAAAGCAGGCAACACTATTTGTGGAAAAGTTTTAAAAACTTAAATAATAATTTAATTAAAAACACAAAAGTAAAACAATATTAAAACTTAGTTTAAAATATTTATTTATTTATTTGCCTTTATTTGGAGATTAATTAAAATGCAAATAATACATATTCAGCCAAAGAGTAAATTATACATAAGGAAAGGTAACATCAAGGAAACAAAGATGCCAACATAAGTAATGTACAGAGGTGATAAAACTATAGAAGACACAAGTTCCTTTGGTAAATAGAAGTCTTCCTTTAAATGAGGAGGAAAAAAGGAGTAAGAAATCTGACAAAACAAATATAAATCATGGAAAGCAGAGAGAAAGAGAGAGCATGAGTGTGGGTGTGCAATCACTACTTTGCTTTTTAAAAAGTTTAACTATAGACAAATATGTCACTATCCAAAGCAGGGATAGCCAGTGAAGCATATTAGATATGAAGAGCAATGGCACTGGCAGTTTCTATGTCAGGGGTGTGGTGAGTTGACTCTGAGTTTTATTTCAAATTTTTGAAGGCTTTTTCACACAAGGCAGGTAAATTGGAAATGCAGTAGCATAATAGTACCTTTGGTTGGGACTTATTACATGACATGGTTTCTCTTCTCTTATTCTCCTGGTGGGACACCATTTGAAAGGCATTTCTTTTATTAACACACAAAAAAGTTAGTGACCTCCTTTGTAAAAGAAACACTTTTCAACTGGTTTCTCCATGGAAGAACAACAGAAGAGGAGTAAGGTAATATGATAAAGTCCCAGGCAAAGATGCTTTTATCTTGCTGTTTTTAAGATTTAACTGCCCACCCCCGAAGTCCATCATAGTATAGCAAATAGACTTTTCATCTTCCTTTCTTTCTTTTAACAGTGCAAGACTTCTGGAGATGAAGAACTTCCTGAATCGCCTTGTTTGATTCAGCAAGGCTTCTCATGTTCTTACAAAAATAGAGGGAAACTAATGAACCAAATTAAAGTTTGTGCTAATAGATTGCTTCTACAGCTGTGTTCAGGATTAGGATCACTTTTGTCAAAGGCCCTTTTCATAGAACGTTGTTGTCCCGCAATTGAGATGGGAGAAGGACGGGACCGCAATGACGTCACCGTAGTTCCATCCTCCTTCCATCCCCAGGAGGTGCAATCACAGGGTAAATCATTGATCAGTGACCCACGATTGCATCACTACCTCGCACTTACCTGGTGTGTGGAAGGTGCAGAAGAGTAATGGCTACGCTTCCTGTCCCAGAGCAGTCTGGGAAAGTGCCTAGCTGTGCTATGGCAGGAAGAGGCAGAGTCATCGCATTTCCTGGATCATGGAAGCAGCCAGTGTGGAGGGGGGCACTCCCGTCACGATCCCCTTCCGGCAGAGCTGCTGCCAGGATCACCACAGGATGCCACTGGGAAAAAGTAAAGTGAAAAGGACCAGAATATTACAATGGTCATGTCCAATTTTCTGATAATGTAAAAAATTATCATAGTAGAAAATGGACAAGTTATCTTTCTGGGCTACACCTCCCTAGAACCCGCAGCCAACATGGAAACTGTAGTCCACCTAACTAATGTTTCCATATTCCAGTCATAACATATTTAGCTTTTTAAAAGAAGCCATAAATTATTAAAGTCAGCACTATTCTCTCTGATCTTGATATACATTACAAATTAACACCATATGTTGTTGATGATACCATCTACTGAAACCACCCCTGAGTACTGAATTTCTTCTGACGCAGTCTGAGCAATGGGAGGGGCAGATCACTTCTAGATGATGCCATCTAGCAAAACCACCTCTGAGTCTTCCGTGCCTAAGAAACTCTATGAAATTCATGGTGTCTCCATAAGTCATCAGTCAACTTGAAGGTGTGCATGCATGTGCACACACACCCACACCCACACACACTTTCGGTGTGTGTGATCAGATGGATCTACAGCTCATTTCTTTAAAGCACTAAATGATTTTCTAAAATCTGCCCTGAATGCTGTGAAAAATGGGAAGAATTGATATATGCATTTTAAAATACATGAATACATACATAAACATTTTATTCACTTCCACATCTAAAATTATGGAATAGGAAATACTTGTTGACTATTGTTTTGGTCTGAATCTGGGAACAGCATTCCTATAACTTACTTATACAGACAAATAGAAAATAAGACAGAGTCTTCTCACATCTGTCAAGAATTTACAAAAACTGGTGGTTTTTGTTTAGTTTTGTTTCACTGCTGAAATACTTGAGAGGACCCTTGTGTGTATCCAGTCTTGTATACCTAGCTTCTTTCTACTTTTAAAACAGTTGTTTTTAACACTGCTGTATTTCAGGTATAATTGCAGATGTATGTATTATCCCTTAAGGTTTCTTTGAAGATAATAGCTATATTTCAACAGTGCTTTCTAAATGTAAAGTGCCAGCTATAGTATATAAAAATAATTTATATTGTCATCTTGTTTCTACACTTCTTTGGCTTATTATTATCTGGAGTATAATGAGTAATGACCCCTGAGGTCGATATTACATTTTGGATATGCTCTCTTCAATCAGTCTGTTTTCATATTTGATGAAAAGCAGATACAATCATTTTTCCACACATGTTTGCCTCTTTATTATTTGCAAGGTATTTTACATGGGGCAGAAAGGGACTGCTTTAACATATCATTTCTATTCTTTTTGTCACAGGAATGAATGTGTAAATGTCTTCACATTTTTAAATGCAACTATTTTCAATTCCCAAATCTATTTATAAGCAAGCAGAACAATGGGGTGCTTCTTATCCTTGTTAACTATATCACACTCTTTCATACATCCTGCATTAATTCCACCATGAATCTCACTGCACCGTTATGGCTATGTTGCTTTCCTGCACGTGTGTAAGTATACCCTATTGAGTTATATGAAAATTAAAGAAGAACTTTTGATTAAATCAGTAGCCATGTGGATTAAAACCTGGGCAAAGACTCTGGCTTGCTGTACTACTCTGAATTGCCAGTTTGAATATCCTTGCATTAAAAGATGAAGTGGGACTGGAAGGAGTATATTCCAGATTAGGATCATGAGTTCCCTCCTGAAACAAGACAAAGAAGTTTATCCAGATCAGAGCTTGGAAGAAACATGTTACTTGTAGTGTGTTACTCAGGAACAAGCAAAAAAGTGTTACTTTATTGCCAGGGATGTCCTTCATTACATTTCAGAATAATGTAATGGGGACTAGTTCTTCCTGGGACTGTTCTGATTCAGGCCATTTCCACACAATGTTACCCTGATTTCTGGGGTCCCGGGAGGGACACCTCAATATGCTCACAATGGGGAATGGGAATTAGCAGAGCACAAGCTAAGCAATACAAGAGGGAGGGCAACCTAGCGAGATCGTGAACCCAGTGTCTACGGGGTCAGGCCGAGTCAGTGAGCAAACAGAAGTAAAATTAAATTGTTTTCCTTTATTTTGATAACACAGTCACAACATATGTATGCAAACACACTCACACAGACCTAAGAAAGAAAGGTAGGAGTTGGATCGAGGGCTTTAAGAGGAGGTTTTGCATGGGAAATACTAAACCTGTCCTGAAGCGCGAGTAGTCTGAAGAAAAGTCTGTTGAAGCGGAGATTCTCAGCATGTGGAAGCTGAGGGGAAGGCTCGTCAAACTGAGCAATAGCAAGGTGGGATGGAAGTCAGAGTGATCCGAAGAAGCGCTCAAAATCAGGGGGTCTTATAGGGGAAAATGTGCCTGTAGGCTAGTCTGTTCCCGAGGAAAATGATGGGTTTCGGGCTGGAGACAATGCCTCCGAAAGGTCAGTACTTTGCATGATTGAATTATGACAGCGTTGTCAATAGAGTGGCCGGTATGCAAACGTAGAGTGCTTGACAGTTGACTATTCGGCTCGTCAAGCTGCCTGCTCGGGGCAGGGGATCTTTTGTAAACAGCATGCATACATAATGTGATCTTAAGAAGGTACTTGCCTGGAGGTCTCCTGAAGCTGCAGCCTGGCAAATACTGGCCTGCCTGGATTAGTTTTGAATGGTTCAGCTATTTTCGGCCGTGTCTGCGTGCTTGCTTGTCTGGAGGCCTTGCAAGCACATGAGCCCTGGCGGCACAGTGGTTAAATGCCAGTACTGCAATCACAAGGTTGTGAGTTCGATCCTGCCAGGCTCCAAGGTTGACTCAGCCTTCCATCCTTTCGCAGGTCGGTAAAATGAGTACCCAGCTTGTTGGGGGCAATAGCTAAAATACATTGTAAACCGCTTAGATAACACTAGTTGATAGGCGGTATAGAAATAAATAAAAATAAAAAATAAATAAATGGGGAGGAATGAGTAGTGAAGGCCAAATTCTTGATATTAAATGATATCTAATATACCACAGGCCTGGGCTAGAAACTACAGTAACAACAACACTGTTATAGTGCTATGATTCCACTTTCAACTTCCTGTGGAATCCTGGGGTTTGCCGTTTAGGGAGGGGCATTTAGAATTCTCAGCCAGAGAGCTCTTTGGCCTCAGTAAACTACAAACCCTAGAATTCCACAGGATGTTGAAAGTGGAATCATAGCACTATAACAGTGTAGGGCAGACAAGGCCTCAGCCTGAGCAATGGGAGGGCGAGACCCATGTGGTCCTCCTTTGGGTGGTGATGTGTAACTAGCAAGAAGTAGAGGAGCCAGCAACAAGAGAGGAAGAGAAGGAGAGAGTGAGGAAGAGGCATATTGAAATATGAGTTACACTATAGACTTAAGATAGGTGGAATTTTGTTTTAAAAAAACTTCTTAAAAATTGTCAGGCCTTCCTGCCTTCCTGTACTCTTCCCAAATGAAAGAAATTGGTGCCATTGTGAAAAAGATTGATTTGTGGAGAAGACTGCCTTGCTAGTCTGGCTGCTCCAAACAGTGGGGCTGAACATGCACTTGGACTGGATAGGTTGATATGAGAGAATTTCCTTTATTTTTCAATAGTACAATAGTAACAATAGCAATCCAGTGAGTTACCTTCTTGACTGCAGTAATTGTAACAAGTGATGATCTGTTGGGTGATCAGATTAATTAATGAATAATGTAACTAGTTCCTTTAAAAAAAAGTAATATTCTAACCTGTGATCCAAAACTCCTAGCAACTTTTGCTGGAGAAAAGAAGGCAATTGTCACTGATTTCCCTTTCCACCGTGAGAATCAGTGTGGTGTAGTGCTTTGAATATTGGACGAGGACATGGAGAGACCAGAGTTGGAATCCCTGCTCAGCCATGGAAAGCCAGTGGGCAGCACTGGGCAAGTCACACTCTCTCAGCTTTAGTGGAAGGCACAGGCAAACTGCCTCCGAATAAATTCTGCCAAGAATACCCCATGACAGGTTCACCTTAGGGTAGCCATAAGTCACAAATGGTATGAAAACACACAACAACAACAACAACAACTCTTTCCTCCCTTTTCTCCATGTCCACCAAGAAAAGGTGCTTCTGAAGGTTAGCAGAGTCTGCACAAGAAGCAATAGTGAGAGCTGTGGAGACAGTGGGAATCAGCTCCTCTCTTTCTCTAGTAGAAATCTCTACTAGTCTTGCAGAAACAGAAGAAGAATAATTTCCATTTATGGAAGATCAAATATTGACCCAGTTCTAAGATTTGAACCCATCCCAAGCTAAGAATAAAAAGCTGACACATTGTTTGAATTGGAAGAGATGAAATGACAGAATAAATAATTTTTATTTTGTATCATTCTGGTTATTACAAAAAAATAACTTGATTGTAATCCAATATTTATGTGACATCTTTCAAGCGTTTATTACAAAGATTTTTCATACAGATTGACAGCTGTGTTCCAGCTCATCCCATTACAAATATGTTTCTAATCATATGGTCAGGAATTTCAAATACTGATGTTGGCAAGTAGTGCGGGTGGATTTAATTTTGTTTAATGGTGTTATCTAGCTCTGGAGAGATGACCCTCAGTTTTATGTAACACATCCATAAATAGCTCATAATTTCAAACAACTAAGACAGAAATACAATATGCAGATACCACAGAAGACTTGCACTTCTGCTCTTTTTTTAAAAAAAAGAAAGTTCTATGATTAGAAGAAACATCTTGATTTTATCCTAGCTGTGGTTCAGCAGATGACATGATCTGTGGGAACGTACTGTGCAAAATCTAAGAATATAGATCACCTTTTGCAGGGTAGAGGGAAATATGCCATCTGCTGAATAGTCTTGGTTTCCCAAAGTTATAATTCTTTAATGAGTGACTAGTGACAATTACTACGTGCTCATATGGGAGGTTGGATATTGAGACTGCGCCCACTTAGAGAAGTTAAGCCTAAATATGCTATCGTGAAAAGGATTAGAGCTCAGAAACGTAAGGAGCACGTAAGACCTATTGAACAATAATAAGAAGCCAGGATGGAAATAGCAAATAAACAGAATAGTTTCCCAAAGGCCATGCCTCATGACAACAATGGTTTCAATTGCTAATTACAAGCTGGTAGGAGTTATACCCTATGACAGAGCTTTCCAGACTTTTCATGTTGGTGACACACTTTTAAGACATGCATCATTTCATGACACAGCAATTCAGTAAGTAATTCAGTAAGTGGAGGCAACCTCTCCATCTGAGCCTGGCCCGCTGCTGCCTTCGCGAGGGTCTTCCTCAGCCCAGCAGCAGAAGAAGCAGCCCCTCCACCCATGCCTGGTTTGCCGCTGCCCTCACTGGGGTCTTCTTTGGCTTAGGGGGCAGCAATGGTGGGAGAGGCAGCCTCTCCACCCAAGCCTGGCCTGCCACTGCTCTTGCCAGGGTCACCCTCGGCCTGGAGTAGTGGCAGCAGCACGGCGGGAAAGGCAGCCCCTCCACCCATTACATTCACATGACACACCTACACACTGCAGCCGACACATGTGTCACAACACACAGTTTGAAAAGCTCTGCCCTATGGGTTGAATCCCAATATTACTCCTAACCAAACTATACTCGCTGACTCAGTGGGGTTGACATAAATGTTGAACTGACAAAATCCATTGACTCAACGGGGCTGTACCTATTAAGCTCTATATCTTTATGGTTGTTCTGAGGGTCTTTGGATCAATAGGGAAAAGGCTTCAGCTGCTCAGATAAATTGCTCTGTTTAAAATAGATTCTGCTTCATTTCAGGTTCCTAGAAGTAATATTAGAGAAGTGTTCTATTGTCCCTTTCATTCTAGCCATTAAGTATTTGATTTACACTATTTTTCTAAAAAGAAAGAAAAAAGTAGAAACAGGCTGAATTAAAGTTTTCATTCTCACCTACAATTTGTTTTTTTTAGAATTGAAATAATTTAAATACAGTACATGATGAGCCGTGAAGACTGAGGATGAAAGACTTTTGATCTTCCAACCCCAAGGCAAATATACCTACAGTAGAGTGATTCAGTATATCACAACGGCCTGTGAATTAAAAGAGTTTTAGGTTCATTTATAACAGGAACAGAAATCTGTGTACCTAGTATATTCTTTGGCAGATATGTTGTAGGTGGAATAAAGTATGGGGAAGAGTTTTATAATGCTGTCATGTAGGTATGAATTGAGAAATGGGGAAGGGGAGGCTTTGGAAAGATATACTGGAAAGCTTTAATTTGACATGGATTGCATTATCTATTACATAGTTGCCCTGTGCCTGACACTTAGTTGGAAGCTGAACCCCCAAATATATGTTGTGAAAAGTGATACTCAAGGATGATTCTAAGCTGTTTTCCAACAGAAAAAGTGGTTAACCTTAAAAACAAACAGGTTCTAAAATTTTCATGTAGTACGTGCAAAACTTTCCTAGGCCTTTGATAACAAGAATGGCCTTTCCTTCACTGATATCCAGGACTTGCTACTTTAAAATGCTATAAACTCCTTTAAGAAGGTTTGGAAACTTCAAGTAGTTGAGGAAAAACTGCCAGAGTGATAGTGGCTGTCAGGTGGTTGTATCATTTGGCATATACATGCAGTGATTGCTACGTTTTCTGAGTCCTGTTTGCATTAGTGGTCTCAGGCTTTAAAACCTGAAATGCCTTGGGGTCCAGCAATTTGAATTATCTCTTTCAACTGTACCAACCTGCCCAGAACGTTTGTGTCTGAGTATCCTCTCATTCAATCCTTTTACGAGATTACCTGAAGACAAATTAGTGGCTTTCTCCCAAGAAAGGAATGAGATTCATGCACCCTTCAGATATTTAACTGTCCCAGAAGCTCTTGCCAGCACAGCCAATGGTGAGAGTTGTCCAATGATATCTGGTGGGCAACACAATTCCTACTGGTGTCCTAAAGGTTTTATCAGGGTGCCAAACAGAGAATCCTAATGGTTCTTGTGGGTTTTTCAGGCTTTAGACCGTGTTCTGGTTGTATTTTCTCCTGAATTCCTCTGAAGATGCCAGCCACAAATGCAAGCAAAACGTCAGGAGAAAATACAACCAGAACACAGGCCATTTCCACATGGGCATATTGCCCACACTAGAGTGACCTCTCCAGGAGGTCTTCTTCACCGGGGTCTGCGCTAGAGCAGTTAAAAAAAGTGAGGTTCTAGACCTCAAACTGTTCTAGCGCAGCCCCAGGGGTGGCGCTGTGAGTTTTATAAAAACCACCTTCAAAAGTGGTTTTTATAAAACTTACCCACGCTGCCCCATAGCAGCCCCCAGTCAAGAACTGCAGAGACGTGGTAGCGCGCCCCTGCAGATCTGCCCAGGGGCGGGCTTCCGGCTGGCGCGCTGTCCTAATTGGAGGAGCGCCGCTGGAAGCCGCCGACTGCTGGCCGCCAGTTTGGGCGCCGCCGGGAGCCGCCGAAATTCGGTGGCGTTTGGAACGGCGGATCTGCACTCTTCGGAGGGACGGAGCAACCTGCTCACGGGTAAGCTCCGCCCCTGCGTGCACAGCCCCGTTTCGGCCTCCCCGTGAGGAAAGGGCCACAGTCTCAAAGCCCGAAAACCCCACAAGAACTAATGGATTCTGGCTGTGAAAGCCTTCAACTCTACAGAGAATCCTAACTTTGCATTCATACTAATGGGATCCATTCTGCTTAGGACTCATCAATCAAGAGAGATTGGGCTTATTATAGATAGCTTGATTGAAATTTTGACTCTGCTTATGCTTTCTGTACAACAGCCAAATTCCCTGTTTGGCATAATGTGAAACTCATACTGTTTTTATACAAATTTCTGGTTTAGCCATATTTAGAATAATGTGTATAATTCTGGTTACTGAACCTGAAAAGTTATTTTGTACAGTTGGAAAAGCTATAGAACTGGGCAATTTCAACTCCGTTAAGGAACAACTCCCCTATGGAAGAACTTCCCTGTGAAGAGTGGTAACAAAATTAGGGACCGTTTAGTTTGGAAAAAGGCATATAAAAGTAGGCATGGTATTTTAGAAAGCACAAACATAATTTTTTACAGAAGTGAATTTATGCTGAAATTTGTCTTTGGATTGACTTAAGACAATCCTGCCACTGGGTTTGATTGGCAAGATTTGTTCAGAGAGAGTTTGCCATTGTTTTCCTCTAAAGTTGAGAGTGTGACTTATTGAAGTCACCCAGCGGATTTCCATGGCTGAGCTGGAATTCAGACTCTCATCTCCAGAGTCTTAATCCAACACTTTACTATGTTGGCTCTAAAAGAACGATGATACAGAAAAGCTTTTCTCTCTCTCTTTTAATACTAGATCCTCAAGTCATCCACTGCTGCTCAATGGTGGAAGACATATAAATGAAATACTTCTGTTCACTGCAGATGGTTAAATGTGAAACTCACTGCCACAAAGTACCTAATGGCTGCCAACTTGGGTGGCTCTAAAAGAGAATACAATAAATTCATGGAGATTAGTACCATTAATGGCTACTTCTCTGGATACTGGCACATCACTTTCAGTATCAGAGGCAATGAATGCCCTTGTACATTCATTGCTGGATATAACAGAAGCTATGAAGGGGCAGTTGTACTAATGTTCTGCTCCTGGTCTTCCCATAGTGGTCAGCCACTATGTGTACAGTAGGATGGACAAGATAGAAGTCCAATGCAGTTCTTTCTGTATTCTTTGATGTTAATATTTGTCTTAAGCTGCTTAATTTAGTCTTACTGCTGGTTCTTATTCCTTGATAAGACCTATATTAGTTGTTGGTTTAGTTTTTGAATGTAATGCTATTGATAATTTTATTCATTACTGGTGTTGGTCTGGAGACTTTTTATCCTTACAGGTTACCTATAAGCAAATAAATACATTTTTATTTTTGCGCTTCCTAAATAATTTGATTGTTAAATTTTATCTTGCAAGGGGCGTGTGTGCATGTTTTAAGGGCAGGAGAAGGTCATATTTGAAAACAACCGCACTTCTTCATTTGGTTCTCCTGTAAGAATCATGGCAATTGTGAACCAAATGCACCCAAACAATAAGGCCCCATATAGAATGTACCAGATACTGGAATGGATGGGTATACCAGAACATCACAAATCACCACAGGTGCTCCAGAGACATTTTTGGGAGGGCTTTAAGGTAGCTGGTTGTCTGGTTACCCCCAGGGCCACAGGTGCACCTGCCCAGAGAAAGAGGGCAGTGGAAAAAGAAAAGCCGTAGGAACAGCTGAAGAAAGGGGAAGCTCAGAAGAAACTGCAGGAATGTTTGCATAGGCCAAGAAGCTATTTCTCCTATGACACTAACCCTGGGCAGAAAAGTATTTTCAAAGAGAAGACTGAAAGGATTGAATAACAGCAGCTAGACAAAGCCACCAACCTTCCTTTCTATAGGGGCCAGTTCTGCCACTCCTCACCAAATCTGGGCTTCAGGTCCTGTAACCACTGATCAGTCTGAGAGGTCTGATCCTGGGACAACTTCTCAGAGCAGAGGCTGAATCCTGGAGATCTGCATCACCAGTAAGACTGTGGGCCTTCAACTACTTGCTCTATTTGGGAGTCAGACCTGGAAATTGAGTATAGGTAAAAAGAGAGGGCTCATGAGCAAGGTTTTTTTTGGGGGGGGGAGCCATAGGGCTCCTGTACTAGCTGTGTATAATAGGGAATTTTAGCAGATATTGCTTGTTACCTGGTTGTGTGACAAGCAATACTGGCTGAAATTCCCTCTTCTGTACAGCCCTTAAAGGTACAGGAACTCTATGGCTTTTCCCCCTTGGCAACCCTACTCAAGAGTCATTTCCCTATATCCAGGCACCAGATCCTCAGCAGTATTACCTTCCCTTGGTGCCCAATTCCACTGAGATTAATCTTCAGCTCTGGCAACAGTCCAATTGGCAGTGCTGGTGAGAGATTTCACCTGCAGGTGGTGCAGCTCCGGTTGCTTTAATTGAATTCAAGAAAGCTCCAAGAGAACAAACCCAGTTATTTTTGTAAAGGTGAGTAAAGGAGTTGGCAGCCAAGTGGGAGATGGGCTGATTCATGCTAGGAGTCAATTACATCAAGCACATCATCAGGAAGGTAATATAAATACCAAGAACAAGAAGAATTTCATCAAGGAGCTATAAACATCCCCACTCTCCTGTTATGTAGTTCAACATTTTCCCACATACTTGCTTTGTCTGTCTCATGATCTATGCTGTAGTTTAATGTGGATCTTTGGATCTGAAATGGTTGAATATCACTTCTATAGCCATATTAGATAGACAACAATAGAAACAGTTCAGAAGTTAAAATTTTACCAGTTTTAAAAAAATGTCCACAGTTACCACAAATCTATCATTCTAAATTGAAGGTGAAAATTGTGTAACTTTAATCAAATGTAATTCAGAAAACTGGAGAATGCTGTCATTTCTTAACAAAGTTATTGAGGAAAAGACTGATGTAGTGCTTCTAGCTAGGCAGCTAAATTATGCTGAACGTGTTCGTACAAAGTGTTACAGAACTGTTTTGCACCTAAATATTAAACAGCAGAGGCTACAATTCTATCCATACCAATTTGGAAATGAGTCCAGTTGAAACGTGTGGAGCATCCTTCTCAGGTAAATATCCACAGGGCCAAGCTGTCTTTCCACAGCAGTCAGAGCCCACACGCTACTACATTGGCTGCCCTTTCTGAAGTGTTTAAATAAGAATACAAAAGGATGCAATTCTGTTGAATTCTGTGAGCAATTCTCTTGGTGTAGGCTCAAAAAGAGCCCCAACCATGTTACAGGGCTGTTGTCAGGATGTGCAGACTTGAAACCCTGAAATTCTTTGATTAGCAGGGATGGTGACCATGATGTCACATATTTAAGTATCCCATCCCCAACTTCCATGTTCCCTCCAGGCTTTGCAGCAATGATCACAATAGCAGTTGGCATGTGTGTATGGATTTTCCCAGCAACAATAAATTGCTTTGAGCTCTCCTGATTGTAAAGCAAAGTATTTTAGCGTGGCTTAGCCTTGAGCAGGTAATGGTCTTGAACCCATTACCTTTACAAAACACCTACAAATATATAGAGGGGGAAAGAGAAAGGAGAGAATGAGAAAAAAGAGATTGAGTAATGGATCAACACAGCTTCTGCATTTTTTTTTAATTCTCTGCTTGGCAGCAGTGAACTGTCAAGATGAGCTTCTGCACTTCAAGGTTTAGCATTATGCTCTTGGTTCCCCTCTCCACCTAATTCTTGTCTCCTTTTCCATTTCAGTTGTGCAATGGGCAGTCTTTCACATCAGCAAAAGCAAAAGAAGAAAAGAAGAAAGCAGACGCAACAGAAGCAGTTTTCTTCCAGCCACCTCTGCTGCTGCTGCTGCTGCTGCTGCTTATTCTTCTTCTATCCTGCTTTTTTCCAGTTTGGGATTCAAACAACCAGATTACAACAAATTAAAAACACATAGTTACAAATTCACAGAACAGAAATTGAAAAAAGATTAAATAAATTAAAAACCAGATTAAAAAATACACAACTAAACATCCATGCACGTACACACATGCACAAGAGCATAACGAGAAAGATCCAGCACATTGTTTAGGTGAAACAAGCCTTATATAATCAATCAACAAATGCCTTTCCAAACAGAAAAATCTTTTACTTGTCTGCAGAAAGAAAATAGGGAGGTGCCAGCCTAACTTTTCTGAGAAGGGAGTTCCAGAGCCTGGGGGCAGCCACTGAGAAGGCCCTCTCTTGTGTCTCCACCAGATGTACCTATGAGGGTTGTAGGACAGAGAGAAGAACCTTCCCACTAGATCTCAAAGCATGGACAGGGTCATAAGGGAAAATTGTTGTTGTCGTGTACCTTCAAGCTTCTTCTGACTTAGCAGCAAATCTAACACAAGCGTTTCTTAGCAAGATTTATTCAGAGGATTTTCCTTTGCCTTCCTCTAAGGGTGAGAGAGTGTGACTTGCCCAGGGTCATCAAGTGGGTTTCCATGGCTGAACAGGAATTTGAATCCTGTTCTCCAGAGTCATGGTCCAGTGCTCAAATCACTACACTGTGCTGATTCTCTAAGGGAGAATACAGTCCTTTACATAAGATCCTTTTATCTACTAGAGCAGTAGTTTTTCAAATGTGGTCATCCAGATGTTTTCAACGTCAGTTTCCTAAAGCCTCAACCAGCTAGGTCAATGATCTGTTCTGAGAACTGAAGTCCAAAAAATTTGAAGAGCAAAAGATTGAAAACCACTGTTTTCAAAACCACCTGAAAGGTGAAAACAGCATTGCTCAGTTCACATCCCTCAAGAAGCAAACATCACCAATTATGCTGTCTCTGGGGGTGCAAAGTAGTTGCAGAGTTTGGAAAAGCTCCCCTATTTTGCTGGATGGAGGACTCTGGGAGCTGTAGTCCAAATATGTAATTTTGATAAGGTGAAGTTGGATCTGCCATGTTCCCTTGACAAAGTGAATATGTAAATACAGACACACCTTGTAGCCCTCTTTGCTACTCCATCAAAGGATGGAGGGGCAAGTGCCCTCCCACTAATGGTTCTGGCAGCTGTTGTTTCTCAGTCACAAATCTGCTGGAACCATGGGCCAACTTGAACACATATCTTATCACCAAACTGAAAACACTGCTTGGAGGACTCACATTTGAAAAATGGATTACCAGAGTTTGGATAATAGCCCTTGTTGAGAAATTTACACATAATTTGAAAAAAAAACAACTGCCAAACTCAGATATGACTGAAAACGTCTATGACAATGCAGTTATCCCTTTATTTTTCATTGTGCAAATGAAAATTCATTGTAGAGATTTCCAACTGAGACTAATTTTGGACTTTTGTTTTTTTAACCATAACGTATATTGCTCTTGACACTAACGGCAACTATTCTATGAGATGCCTATGTTTGATGCTTTTCAAAAACACTGTACCTTGTTTGCTGTTTATTTTAAGCCTTTATTTATAACACAGAGCAAACAACTCCTGCCCATCTCATCACCATGGCAAGTTTGGCACCATCCTCATATGACTGTGATAAGCAGCCAGGCTTCCTTTCAACCTTGCACCTGCCACTCCTCCATTCCCAAAGCTGGAAGGAAAACTGACAGTTATTTGGCAGCTGCTTTCCTGAATGGTTGAAGTGTTGGATTCAGGTGTTTGAAGGCGGCTTCCATTTACCTTCTTGAAAAGGTCTTACAAAATACTGCCTTGCTTCTAGGCAGCAAGGATACAGACAAGGAAAAAAAAAGGTGGCAGATGCCGCTATTTCTTCTCTGTTCCTCACTTTTCCTCTTACCACTTTGAAAGAAAGCAAATGAGAGGAATACAGTAGCTGAACTGAAATATGGGAAGAAGATGATTACTCAATATGAAAAGATAAAGCAGAAGTTCAAAGAATATTTTGAAAAATTATTTTATGAAAAAAATCTTTTGCACCGAAATGAGAAAAATTGGAAAGAACTTTTCTCCAAGGTTAAGATTCCAAAAATATCATTGGAGAAAGAGGAACAGTTAAATAAGCCACTAGCACTTACTGAAATAGAAGTGGCTATAAAGGACTTGAAAATAGACAAGGCACCAGGACCAAATAGTTTCACTGCATTATATTATAAAAGGTTTGTAAAAGAATTAATTTACCCATATCAAGCAACTTTGAAAGAAATAGAAAACTATGGGAAACTGCAATCCTGGCGAGAAGCAAATCTTATATTGATACCTAAAGAAGATAAGGATAAAATAGAAGTTAAAAACTATAGACCAATCTCTTTGCTGAATACAGATTATAAAATACTGGCAAAAGTACGGCAAAACGATTCATGAAGGTCAAACAGGCTTTCTCCCAGGCAGATATATGAAGAACAATAGAAGGACATTTTTGGATGTGATTGAATACTATGATAAAAACCCAGGGAAGAAGATAGCTTTTATTTTACTGGATGCAGAAAAAGCTTTGATAATGTTTCCTGGGAATTCTTGCACCGAGTTTTAAAAGAATATGACCTGGGAGAAGTCTTTTGTAAATGGATTGAAATGATTTACCAGGATCAATCAGCGAAGCTAATTATAAATGGAGATACAACAACAAGCTTTGCTATAAATAAGGGGGTACGGCAAGGGTGCCCTTTATCACCACTATTATTTATAGCCGTGTTGGAAGTATTGTTGATTGCAACAAATGAAGACTTACAGATATGAGGTTTGAGAATAAAGAACAAGGAAATAAAATACAAAGCATTTGCTGATGATGTAATTGTATTTTTGGAGGAACCGCAAGAATCAATTCAGGCGCTGACGGGCATTTTACAAAAATATGGACAAATGGCAGGATATAAGATAAATAGAGAAAAGACAATGATGATGACATTAAATATGACAAAAAAAGAACAAGCTGACCTGGAGAGAAGATCTGGATATCAATTAACTAAGAAAGTAAAATATTTAGGCATTATTGTAACAAATAAAAATCAAGAATTATTTGATAACAATTATATGAAGATATGGAAGGAGATTAAAAGTGAAATGGAAAAATGGAAAAATCTAAATTTGTCTCTCCTGGGAAGGATAAACTCCTTTAAAATGTCCTTATTACCAAAGCTCATGTTTCTCTTCCAGAATTTACCAATAATAGGAAGAGAGAAGATCTTTAAAGAATGGGAAAAAGAACTACAAAAATTTATCTGGTAAGGGAAAAAACCAAGAATAAGATTTAAAATATTACAAGATGCAAAAGAGAGAGGAGGATTTGATGTGCCATCATTAAAAACCTATTATCAAGCATGTTGTTTAAAGACTTGGTTAAAGACTGGATACAAGTAGAAAATACAACAATCAAAGGATTGGAAGAAATAAATAATAGGTTTGGATGGCACAGATATTTATGCTATGATAAAATAACAGTGAATAAAGAGTTTAATAATCATTGTATTTGGAAAACATTACTGAAAGTTTGGTCACAAATAAAGCATAAATTTTATAGAAGACTTCCTATGTGGACTTCACCCCAAGAAGCATATAAAATTGCTCTAACAAAACAAGGAAATCTACTAACTTATCAAGAGCTGCTGAAATGAGATGGGGATAAGCCAAGAATGTGTACAGAAGAAGAATTAAAAGCTGTAGGACATGAATTTAATTGGTTCCCATGGAGACAACTTCAAAGAGATATTTAAAATGGACCAAAAATTATATGAATTTGAAGGAAAAGAAAATGAATTAGATTTATGGATGGGGGGGGGACCAGCAAAAGAGAATTCCCAAATTTAATAAATTATTGTTGCAAAGAGAAATGGAACCAGAGGTTGTTAAAGATACTATGGTTAGGTGGGCACAAAATATTGGACATCCAATAGAACTGGACACATGCGGGAGGGCATGGAAAACAGATATAGAATTTATACCAAGTTTAAATTTAAGAGAAAATTTTTATAAAATGTTACACAGAAGGTATATGACACCAGAAAGATTGCAAAAAATAACTAAAAATGAAATGCAAGATGTTGGAAATGTGATGAAAAGGTGGGGTCTTTTTTTCATATGTGGTGGACTTGTAAGATAGCAAGAAAATTCTGGAAGGAAATACATGATGAAATTCAAAGTATTTATAATTTAAATTTTGAAATGAAGCCAGAGTTCTATCTGTTAAATATGCTAGGGCAACAAAGAGAAATAAGATGTCATTGGAAGATATTGTTATATCTAATAACTGCTGCAGGACTGATATATGCGCAATATTAGAAAGAAAGGAAATATGTTAATATAGAAGAATGGAAATTAAAAGTCCTGGATATGGTAGAGACAGAAAAGTTAACATTTTCTTTGAAAAATAAACCTATCCAGAGCTTTGAAAGGGAATGGAGAGAAGTTTTGAATTGTATAAAGACATAGTATAAGAAAAGAAAAAGGAGCAAAGTAAGATTTTATGTAATGTAATGTAACAATATAATAAGGTAATGCAACAAAGCAACAATGTAATAATGTCAGATGTAACAATGTAAGATCATCTTCTCCTTTGAGTAAGCAGTAACTATGTATGAATGGAATGAAAACAAGCAGATTCAACTGGAAAATAAGCTTGGAAGTGGAGAGGGTTTTTCTTTTATTTTCAATTATAAACTTCAATAAAAATATTTCAGAAAAAAAAAGCAAGCAAGCAAGCCAATCAAGGCCATTTCCACACTACACTGTTATAGTGTTGTTATTCCACTGCCACCATCCTATGGAACTCTGGGATTTGTAGTTTACTGAGGCCAAAGAGCTCTCTGGCTGAGAATTCTAAAGGCCCCTCTCTAAACTGCAAACCCCAGGATTTCATAGGGTGTTTAAAGTGGAATAATAGCACTATAACAGTGTAGTGCGGAAATGGCCTGGGTCTGCTAAGACTGCCCACTCCCTGGGCCAGTGACAGCTATTGCGCAGTCCACAAAGCACCCTGCTGTGTGCATGTGTTGTGTGACTTCAAGTCATCGACAACTATCACTGGGTTTTCTTGACATTTATTCATAGGAGGTTTCCTACTCCCTTCTTCTGAGGTTCAGAAAGTACATTTTGCCCAAGGTCTTCCGGTATGTTCCCATGGTCAGGCGGGGATTTGGACCCTAGTCTTCTGGAGTGCTGGTGGGGCACTCAAACCCTACACTATTCTGGCCCTCCAAAGGTTCTGGCACCCCTCCCTCCCCCCAAAAAGCCACCTGTACAATACTGTTTTGAGGGCTTTCCACCACAAAAAGCTAGCCCCTCCCACAATCCACTGGTTGTCACTTCTGCGTACCGGAGAGCAGCCCGCAGCACGCTGTGTGCACGCGCGTACCCCAACGGCTCCCCCCTCTGCAAACGAGAACAGTTTGGGCGCACACCCACTGCTGCTGCTGCTGGTGGTGGTGGTGTCCCCTGACCTCCAGTTAAGAACCCTCTTTCTTTCTGGGTGCGGCGCGGCTCTTCATTGCTCCCCTGGCCAGCCTTTCCCACAGGGCAGGACAAAGGAGACGGCATGGAACACCTCGTTTGATGGCCTCCTCAGTGATCAATTTCCCGCCCAGACGCGTTTTTCCACACGCGTTTACCGCCGTGAGGAGAAAGGCCCAACAAGTCACTTGCTCAGATCAGTTCCTCTTTTCAGCGTGACTTAACGAGCGCAAGAAGACAGGCGCGAGTCCAGGGGGAAACGGCGCGGTGACTCAGGTGCTGCTTTGACACCTCAGGACCACCCACCCGCGGTGCGGGCCCGGAGGCGAGGCCCCTTCCCCAGGGAGCGACGGGCCCGCGCGCGGACGGGCTGCTGGAAGCGCCGCTGAGGCGAGAGCGAGCGCCGGCCGCCCAGCGCCTGCTGCTTGGGCTTCCAACCGGGGAAACGCTGGGAGGGCCTCCAAACCCCTGACTCCGCCTGTACCACATGACTTCTCCGTGGACTGCAAACTTTTTCCTCCTCCTTGTCCCGTTGCGGCCGCGACCAAGGCTGGAAAATGGCGGCGTACTAGAAGCGCCGCCTTGCCCATCCCTGCCTTCCTGCCCCGGCTTTCCCCGACGGCTGGCAGGCTTGCGCTCCCCGGCGCCATGACGCGTTGGGTGCCCACCAAGCGGGAGGAGAAATACGGCGTGGGTGAGCGGTTTTGCCCTTTCTCTTTCTTTCTCCTCCCTCCGGAGTCCCCGGAGCTCATCCCGCCTGTTGCGCTTTTCCCGGCCGCCCGACGCCCGCGAACTTTTGTTTCCCCTTCTCCCGAGTTTGCTCTTAAGCGCGGTGGGTCCGAAAGCGGCGGCCGCGCAGACGGGCTTTCGGGAGCAGCCAGAGTGCCTGCGGTCCTCGTCTCGGCTTAGGTCCCCCGTCAGGAAGCGGGGCTTGCTTTGATCCCCATTTGTGTCGGGTTCCTGGTCTCCGTAGGGTGCCCCGGAGAGAGAGAGACAGAGAGACAGAGAGACGGAGAGCGAGCGAGCGAGCAGAGAGCGAGCCTTGAGGAGCGGCTCTCCGAGCCTAACGTCGCGCTCCTTTCCGGAGGAGAAGCGGGAGCCGGAAAAAATAAGGACTGCATTTCTCCCGAAGAAAGGCCGCGCGGGCGAAGGGTGGGGTGTGCGGAGCGGCTCTTGTTTCGGTCTAATTCACACGAGAAGGCGCGTTTCCTCCAGAAGGAGCGGCTTGGGTTTTCCTGCCCCTTGGCTGCTGGCTTTCCTCTCCGCCCATTCTCCCTCCTTCTGAGTGTCTGCTCTCCTCGAGAATATCTCGATCTGGACCCCTTGATCCCTTTTTCTCCTGCCCGAACCTGGATCTTGATTGCGGGCATCGGGATTGTGTTTAATCATAAGTGCGTTCTTGTTTCCCGAAGGAGCAGATCTAGCTCCCTGTATCCCATTGCCCTCACTTCCTGCTTCAAAGCCCGCTAAATTAATTTTGCTGGGGGGAAAAAAAATATCGACGGGGAAGATTACCAACTTCATGACCAGTTTCAGTTCTGGCGGTCTCAGCAGCCTCTTTCTGTGAATTGCAGAAGCCCACGAGGATTCCTATTCCTACGTTTGTTGTCTTATAAAACTTGGCAGGATCTCTGGCAAAACCTCTGCTTGGATAGGTAGCCCTCACCACCAACCCCACAGCTGCTTAGCAGATGCATTTATTATGGTTAGGAATGTCCCTACCCTGTAGAGTTGTTGAACTGCATCTCCCAGCAACTCCAGGATGTGTAGCAGGTGGTGAGGAATTAGAAGTTGCAGTCTAACAGCTTCTGGAGGGCTAGGTGATTCCCACCCCAGCGGTAGATTAATGGATAGGCCTTTAAAGATTAAATCTGCCTAAACTTGAACACAACAGTAACTGTTTTATATTTTCGTGTGAGGCATGGTCCTTCAGAGTTTGCTGGGCAGCAGCTCCCTTCAGGGAGGGAGCCAGCATAGGTAACCTTGAGAGATGATCAGAGTTGCAATCCAGGAACATCATGATGGTCTCATGTTCCCCATCCTTATCTCAGATATTACACATTTATCACAGCAGGTGTGATGGTGAGAAACCTTGCTCCCTTAGGATAGGCATTTCCCTCTCTCTGAGACAGGAACACCTCCTCTAAAGAAGGTGCTTATTCAGTCATGGATTTGAGACTGTTTTTCTCTGACATTCTCTTTTTCATGAACAGGGGTTGGAGGTGGAAGTCTCATTTTGACTTCATCCATGTGCTAGAGCATGAAGGGACCTGTCAGTTATCCTGGTACTCCACCTGATGATATCTTTGTTCTTTCTCAGAAAAAGTCTCAGACCTCTGTTCTGCTCTTCTCTACACTATTACACTGATTTGCAATTAAGATCATTAACTTTTTTCAAAAGTTGCGTGATTAATTTGGACAGCTCCTCAGTAAATCAATTTCTCTTGAATTGATTGATCTAAATAGCTAAGAATTGCAGTCCTACTTAGAATTGGGAGATGGATGCAAACATTTTCATTGTTCTTCTAAAATGGTCCTTTAGCTGCTCTTGTGGAGGTTGAAAAGCACCCTTCAAAATGCTAGTATTGCAACTCAGTTTTGAGACAAAATGAAAGAATTCTATAAAGTTTGTTTGTTTTGATAAAGCAAGGAGATTGATGACATAGCATGTGAAGGAAACAGTGTAACCAAGGATAAAAGAAAGGAGTCTGAAACTAATGCACAGGGTCATTTTTTTCTGCCCACTCAAGACATCTCAAGAATTTGAGGTACCTTTAGCCACCTAGACTGAGGTTTGCAGTTGAACACATCATAGTTCATTTGGAGAACTTGGAGTTAACGGTATAATTCTGGGATCTTATTCTGTTCAGGAAACATTCATTTGCATGTCTGCTTTTCTGAGGGATTTTCAGCAGAAGAGAGAAAAAGAGGTTTTAAAAACTGAGAACTCCCTTTGTGGGCAGAAAAAGCTTATTCTAGCAGGAGCTCTTGAAGTGTTAGGATCTGTGAGCACCTGGAATGTGGTGGCTACAGTTTGAGCCAGAAAGCCCACAGTTATAAACTCAGTTTGCCAAACAAAACAAAACAAAATAAACCCTAGAGGGTGACCTTAGGTTCAGGATGGAAGGAAAATCCATTGGAATTGATAGTCTTAATGAAAGTAGTATTTTTTGCACCTCCAGAGACCTATTGTGAGACAGTTAGCTCCTTTCCTTGAACATTTGCACATTTTTGTGGATTTACATGGCACTTCTGAAAAATAAAGTCCACATAAAATATGGCACATAAAACATTTTAAAACAAGTGCATAAAAATACACAGATACACATGCTTTAGTCAGTGAGGGAGACTTGCATAAATGAGGTGATTGTACAGATAAATGCACATATTAGAAAGATGCATTAAAATTGTGTGAATTTCAGTATGGGAAGAAAATGCAAAGGCTTGCAACTTGATACGAAACAGATGGGAAGAAAACTTGGACATGATTTGGAGGAATTTAGTGGAATTGAGACTGGATTTTGTCTTCCTTAAATTATCAAATTAAATTAGCAAATTCCTATGAGATCCTTTAAAAAAAAGCTGCTACAGGAGGTTTTTACTGTCAGTGAGTGGAAGAATGGTATAGGGTGGCAAAAAGTAGGAGAAGAGGTGGATTTACTCAACTCTTTTCTTTCTTGGCAATTATCCACTCATCTCACAAAGCCACTTTTCCTCCTTGAAAAGGAAAAGATGACAAACTTTGTATTTTGTTCTTCTTTTGGTTCAAAGACAGCTTGTGTATGTTGGAAGGGGAAGAGTTTTTACATGTTAGGAAAGGAAAAAGTTAAATTTTTGTTGTTGTATGCCTTCAAGTTATTTCAAAAATTACAAGAAAAAAGATTCTACCGAAACATTAGGAAGAACTTTTTTTTTTTTTTTTTACGGTAAGAGCTATTTAAAGTAGGATAGATAGATTGCCTTAGACCCTGATGGACTCTCTTTGGAGATCTCTAAATAGAGGTTGGATGGACATTTTTCAGGTGCTTTAGTTGTATAAACTTGCCTGCGGGGGGGTTAGATTAGATGGTGGTCCCTTCCATCTCTATAATTTTGTGATTCTGGTGTTCCTATGGTAAACCTATCATAGGATTTTCATGGCAAGATTTGTTCAGAGGAGATTTGCTGTTGCCTTGTCCCAAGGTTGCAAGAATGCGCCTTTCCCAGAGTCACACAGTGGGTTTCTGTGGCCTCCTTGAGTCCTAGTCCAGTATTCAGACCACTACACCTCACTGGGTCTCTCAGTGCTTTTATTAAAAGGAAGCTTTTATCGCCTTTTTAAAAACAAACAAACAGATCTGTATCATTTGTGTAGCATCTTGTTTTTCTTTGAAATCACTGTATTATAGAATTGTGGAACTAGAAAGATTTCCAAAGGTATTTTAATGTAACCCCCGTCAGTCAGTTTGGAACCACAGCAAAAACCTTATAGGGTTGTAGAAAGAATAACTGAAATAATTGCTCATAGAATTCTTTGAACAATTAAAAAGTGCTTGCTTGATTAATATATTTGAATCAATATACTGTGTATGAATTAATATTTATTAAAAATAGCACCTAGTGTTCTGTGGGTGCTAAGGCAGGCAGTAAATTCCTAGTACAAATTTCATTTTGTCTTCTTCCATTCATGTATGAAATAATATTCGTGCAGAAATTTGAAGCAGACTAAAGGCATCTTTCAACATTATCTTAGCTGTGCATACATTACTTTTCTGGAAGTGGTTCCTATACAGCTGGTACAGTGTTAAAATAGGCCAGTGATTTGGGTGGAGACCACAAGTCTGGGTTCTCAGTTACAGAATTGGCGTTTGCTAGGAAGGGATCTCCTAGGCCTGTGGTTGGGACCTATTCATTTTGTCCCTTCCCACTTGGAGGAAAAATTTAAACATGATGCCACTGCCGTAGTGCTGCTTATGGAAAATGGTTTCTGAGCAATTATGTTTAAACTTCTCCTGGCTTGTTTCTGGGTTATGATTTGAATGTTTTTGTCTGTGCGTTACAAAGAAAAAGGCATTCATCTCAGAGCTTGGAAAGTTATTTTTTTAGATTGCAGAGCCCAGAATCCCCCAGCCATACTGACAAGAGGATTCTACTGGTCTCCCAATCTCCTAGTTTTTCAGGCTTCGCTTTCTCTGCTCCTGCTGCTCATTCTTGATCTGAAGATGGTGACTTCCAAGATGTAATCATATGAAAGAGTTGTGTGGAGGTCGATTTACTGCTGCTTAGGATGCTGTTTTGTAGGAATTAGATGCTCTAGTGTGCTGTGATATGAGAAGAAAATAGTTCTGTGAACTCTGCCATTGGAATATTTCTTGTTTCTGCATCTGGTTTGGATTTTCCTTCCTAAACTTGGTACTGCATTTCCTCTGCCACCTGTATAATCTTCAAGATTGCACTTCTTCTATGGATCCAAATTGCAAGGATTTGACTTGATGCACTCTAATTACACGTATTACGCAGTCCTGTGTGCTGTGGCTGATATAGATTTGGTTCTTTTGAAGGTCAAAAGACAGTGCTTTGACAGTATCACTTTTATGGTATTATTTAAATCATGTAATGCAGAGAATTTGAGATATACTCAGGTGGTTTTCTGGTTGTTGAGTAAAATCTTTTTCTGTACAAGCTCTTCTAGATTAAGCCTTTAAAACTGTTTCCTGCCATTGGTGGATGATAAATATTTTGTATAAATGAATACAAATGGCTATGCGACCTCAGTATCATAATTGATATCTTCTATAACATGGTGAAAAGATACCTTTGTGGATCATTTGCAAAGCGTTTGATCACAATGGGGAAAACGTGGGGGAGTTATATGCTCTGTAACTTTGCACATGACTGTTTAGTAATACAGAATTGGGTAGTCATACCCTGTAAGTATGCTCCAAAAGAAGTCTCTTGTAGCATGTGTTCTTGTAGTCAACAGCTTTGTTCTATACATGCATAGATGTTGTTCTGATATGAATCAGAACTAGGTTGGCTGCGGTTACCCAGAGGACCTTTTCTTCGGTCGCTCCCAAGTTATGGAATGGCCTGCCGGAGGAGACCCGGCACATTACCAGTCTTGACTGCTTTAAAAAAGCAGTCAAGACTGTTCTCTTCCGACAGGCCTTCCCAGACTAGTGTTCCACTGCCTCTCATCGATTGTCCCTTTGTTTTTAATTGTTTTTAATTGTTTTGTTTTTAATTTTTAGTTTTAATTTTATTTTAATCTGTTTTAATAGTTGGTGTGTTGGGGGGATGGTAGGGTTGGTGGGTGGGGAGGGTGGGCTACATTTTGATGTTTTAATATTTATATGTTCTGTAATGCTGCCTCGATCCATTTGGGAGAGGCAGGATAGAAATAGATTTTATTATTATTATTATTATTATTATTATTATTATTATTCCATGTTAAGGATCAAATATTTTGACAGGACTGTGTGTTTTCTGTTGAAACTGCTCCACAAGCAGTGACATCTGTTTCCTTGTTATACTTTAATTAGAATTTGGGGAAGAAGGCCAGTAGAAGCCTGCATTCAGCACAGATGCAGTTTTCTAGCAAATAATATGAGTTTCTTTTTGTGCATTGGAAATACAGTTTGTCTTCACTTGTCCTCTGTTCTTTTTCCCCTGAAATATACTGAGGGTGGTGGAAAGGCCATGCCTTTATCTATATCTGCTTTCTTAGGGTAAATGTAGGTAAGACAATGCATATTCCTCCTTTAAAGCTACCTAGTGCTATTGATGTGCTCTCTGAAGGCCTGTCTTTCAATGTAAGTGTAAGGATGTGGTGAGAAATACATTTATAAATGTGTGTGCATGTGTCTTTAAGTCATTTGTTGACTTACAGCAACCCCATGAATTTCATAGGGTTTTCATAGGCAAGGAATACTCAAAAGTGGTATGCCAATTCCTCCTTCTGAAATATAGGCTATAGCAGCTGATATTTGTTGGAAAACAGGACAAAATTCTGAAGAAAGAATTAATGTCCAAAGTGGATGAGTTCACTGCAAGGGAATAGAAGGGAGTATTTGTTGTTCTCCTGATCTCCATGAATTAGTCTGTTGCAGGGGACCAGAAGGGCTTGTTGATGCACGTAGTTTGATGAGTTGCTTTAAAACACGATAGAAAATGCATTTTACCCTTTAGATCAGTGGTTCTCAACCTGTGGGTCCCCAGATGTTTGTGAACTTCAGCTCCCAGAAGCCCCAGCCACTATGGTCAATGCTCAGGGCTTCTGGGAGCTGAAGTCCAAACACATCTGGGGACCCACAGGTTGAGAACCACTGCTTTAGATGCTATTGGACTGCCATTCCCATCATTGGCTGTGTTGGCTTGAGCTGACGGTATTGCAGTCCAACCACATTTTGGGGAGTTCTTATACCACTGCTCTGAAGGATCAAAATGTAAACCGTAGTGGGTGTGTACATATGGGAACATAGTATTTATTCCAAGTTATTGTCTGGAATTTCAGTTCCAGTTGTGTCAGAAATTGTGGGCAGATGGGAAAAACAAGCTGTATGTGTGTTGTGATTTAAATCACGGCTTGCGCATGAAAGCAGATAAGGCTGTAAAGTTGATACATTTATTTAAATGCAAGTAAGGGCTTTTTATTCCACTTTCAATGACCTATGAAATCCTGGGGTTTGCAGTTTAGGGAGGGGCCTTTAGAAATCTCAGCCAGAGAACTCTTTGGCCTCTGTAAATGACATACCCCAGGATTCCACAAGTTGTTGAAAGTAGAATAATAGCACTGTAACAGTGTAGTGTGGAAAGACCCATGGAAAAACCCGGTATATCTGTTTCTCTCCACAATTATATGGCTTACCATGATGGTATTGCACATGTGCCTTGGAGGTGAGTAGCTACATGTATCTATTCACTATGGCCAGGAACCATCATGTACTTTTTCTGGATCCCACAGCTTCCACCAGAATCTTTGATTCTCCCTTTCCGTGCATCACTCGTAAACACCTGTTCCCAAGGACTGATAAACCCTCTGGAGCAGCCTCTGGGCCCTGTGAAGGGTTGCAGAGATAGGAAAAAAAAGTCATTGTGCCTTTGGTGCCAGTTAAGGGAATATACTATGGGATCGTGGCCTGGGTCTTGCATAATACATTAATTCATCCTGTGGTTTGAGCATTGAACTATGACCCTGGAGACCAAGGTTTGATTCCCTGTTTGGCCATGGAAACCCACTGGGTGACTCTCAGCCCCAGAAAAACCCATGAGAGGTTCACCATAAGTTGGAAACTATTTGAAGGTGCACAACAACAACAAATGTTTTGGCAAATTCATCCTGTGAAGGAACAATTACTATTAAAAATGCTATTACTGTAGTTACTAAATGGTTACTGTATTTACTATAGCTACTTTTAGACAATAATACAGTTCTCCCTCTACATTCACAGGTTGGACCGTCACAAATTTAATTATTTGTGAGGCATGTGCTTTCCTGTCCCCTTTTTCTTCTTCCTATTCCCTTGCATTGCTCACTCCAGGCTAGCCAGGGTTCTGTTTAAACTGGATTTTTTTTTCTTTTTGGATGAGCAAAGCCCCCTTCCCTCTGCTGGAGGCATGTCCTCTCTCCCACATGACTACTTTTTCTGCTGTGTAATGGTTGCTGATTGATCAAGTGCTCTCTTTGCTCCTACTCTCCCTTTTCAAGATGGCTGCAGGGACTAACTAGAAGGCAAGAACGGTGCTCTTCTCCCTTTGAGGGGAAAGTACCTGTAAGCCCTTTACTGTGTCCGTTTTCTCCCCTATCCCTCAATGCTGGTGCCAGAGGCAAAGGAATAGGAGGGGGAAGCTCTGGAGGGGAATTGCAGGGGTGGGAGTTATTTGTGATTTTTCCACTTTTGCAAGGATTCTGTGCCGCAATCCTAGTGAATGTGGAGGGCTACTTTATATTGCTTTAATAACATATTATTATTATGTATGCAGATGCATGCAACCTATAAATGGTTCATGTATTACCTGAACGCCTGAATGTGGCAACTGCTTGTAGACTAAGCAGGAGGATGCTAGACTCCAAAATGGTGTAGAGAAACAATCCCCTCGTTATTTTATGTGCTAAACTATAAACTAAAATAGATGAAAGATCAGAGTTATGCACAGCTTGCACTTGATCCAATGGACATAATGGTACATGGACGCAGTAGCCTTGCTGTGTCTCTGAAATGGCTAAGATGAAACCTATATGTATTCTGCATTAATAGTTAGAATGGCAAAAATCAGTTTTATATTGGAAATATCTATAAAGACTGCATTTTGATTTGATTCTGTAATAGAAATATGATGGCTGAAAGAGTTGGTTAAAGATATTGCTTTGGCAGTGTTTAGTAACTTTCATTTGTATTTGATAAAGTGGAGAAAATATGGATTGACTTGATTATTAATGTAGAATTGGTGATCTAGTAATTAGTGCCCAAATAGTTGTAGTCTATTCAGCTGGGCAACTTGCTATATTACATACAAATACATGGCTGAATCATTATTGCTTCATTTGCATAAGGTGGGCTAGAGAGACTGATGAGACCTTCCCATTAATTTATATGCAGGTTTGGAGTTTGTTAGTAATACGCTCAGATACTATGTAAATTATAAAATGAAATGTTCATTTTATCTGATGTTCATCACACTCAGAAGATATACTGACAGAAGATGTTTAAAACTGGCTCTCGCTTTCTACTTTCTGCATCTACAATTCAGATCTAAAGTCTCTAGTAGCTAGAATATTCATTTGATTTTTTTAAAAAATTAGTGTTCAGCTTTCTAGTCTTCATTGACAATATTCACAACCAATGTTGTTGCCTTTTAATTCTTGCAGCATTTTACATTTTTGTTGTTTTTGCATTTTAGGTGCAATACAGTAGTCCTGGCTGCATGCATCCTCTAGCACAGTGCTACTAAAATGGCGGTCCATAGACTACTGGTGATCCCTAAAATACCTGATACCACCCCTGGAGAGTTCCCAGGGAAGAAAGAAACAGTTATAAGCAATGGGTTTAAATATGGGACTGGTTCATGGCACATTGGTTGTGCCAATTGCTGGTCCCCCACATTAGACATCTTAAGAAGCATTGCTTGGTGTGCTTTCTTATCTCTGCTTGCTACAACATAGTGATAGTGCTGAAAAATCTAGAAAGTTTTGGATCTTTCTTGTATCAGTTTCTTCTGAAAGGTGGCAGGGCAGGAGTCAAAACAGCTGTCTTATCTCTTTTGTTTTGGGTTCATTGACAAACAAGAGGTGGATGCAACGTTTTACAATATGCATTGTGGCCAGCTTGGTGTAGACCAGGGTTCACATCCCCATTTTGGCCAAGGAAACCTACTGAGTGATCCTGGGCAAGTCATACTCTCTAAGCCTCAGAGGAAGACAAGGGCAAACTCCCTCTGAATGAATTCTGTCAAGACAACGGGCCTTTTTGCACGCAGTTTCTTTTGTGAGAAGGCCCCTTGAGCACCCTGTAAATGGGAGCGGTGGTCCATATGATGCACTCCCATTTACGTGACGCTCACGAGCCTAACGCAAACCACGCACACACCTTTTCATTTTTGGCTTCAAGCTGAAAATGGTGCGCGGTCGCGCAAGGCTCCTGGGGCCCACACGCACTTACCTGCGCTGCGGTACGTCGTCCCAGGCGTGCCGCTTGCGCTTCCTCCCCCAGCACAGCCTACAGCTCCCAGGCTGCACTGCGGAAGGAAGGAAGGGGCGGTCGCACGACCAGGAAGGAGCAGCGAAGAGAGCACCTCGCGCAAGAACCTGCTTGCGCGAACGGCACCCCCCACCTCCGCGACAAGGTAACATGCGGAAAACCCCCACCTTGTGATAGGTTTGTCTTAGGGTCACCATAAATTAGAAATGACTTGAAGCACACAGTAACAACAAGAATTGTGAATGCACACTGGGCATGTATTCAGTGAAATTCTGGTCTCTGAACGGGTGCCCAGCTTTGGGTCCTTGGAAATTTCGCAGGAAGAACAAAGTGATTGTATTCAATGGGCAATGTTATGATGCCTGTCCCTGATACAATGAAAAAAATGGTCGTTTCCCTACATCAAATAGTCTGAGAAGCAAAGTTCTTAGGCGTTTGCTAGTGTGTTTGCATGACTTCCTGCACAGATAGAACATTACATTTCTCTTCACCCCTAAAACTTTCAAGGTCTGTAAATGTAATAGAGGTCAGAAACAAAGCAGTATCAGTTTCAGGAGCACGACTTAAATTGGATATAAATTGTAGTACAAATACAATGTTGTTGATAATTGGAAAATTTGGTGTTCGACCAGCTAAATTTGAGTCGCTGCGATACTCTTTTTTTTTTTTTAAAGAAAAGCTGCTAAGTCTGTAGCAGAATGATTTCATGTGTTTATTCTTTAATTTGCAGTGTAATGGAAATTTTGTCCATTGTCCAGTGATCTTGAAGGGAAAAAAAAGTGGAGTTCATTATAATAGCTTTTTTCTCAGGATAGCTGTGAATGATGATCGTGTTATACAATCTGGCATGTCTCTAATGAATTTCCAGGGTGTGGAAGTTGAAAATAGATGTATTGTTTCTAAGAGGAGAAAAAAACTAAATTTGATGCTAAGTGAACATAGACATTATCATTTTCCTGCAATTCACTGTTTTGAATCTGGCTCATATTGGATGCGTATTCCTTTTTGTTTGCTGTCTCACTGAATTTTCTTCCAAGGATGATTTAATATATTAAATTTGGTTATATGTATGGTACATGTCTTTTATGTAATAAACAAGATGTTCAATCTTCTTTATGTGTTCAGTAATGCTGAATGTCTGAAAGGAGGAAAATTGCATTGTGCTGCATCATCTTAAACATTGTGGGTTAGATCCAGAATCTGATCCAGTGGCAGACATGTCGAGCAACTTCAGCCATTTATTGCACTAGTACACAGTGCCATTCTGAGAAGGCAACAGTCCTGATCCGTCTGTGTTCCTTGAATACTAAGTTGTTGTGCTATGATTTTTGCAGTGTGTTTTTATGTCTGGATCCAACCATTTCATTTTAAACAGAAATATCATGGTGTGGGAGAGAGAACTGAGAGAACTGGGTGTATGAAAGATAGTGAATGAATTGATAGAGAGAGAGCAAGAGAGAAGAATGGTGTGCTGTTTATAAACATTTAGATAGAAAACAAATTTAAAGCAACAGTGTTACAATAAACGTTTAAAGTTCTGTGTTCCTTAAAACAGTGTCACAGAGTCTTATTCTGAATCCTGGAATATACACGCTACCAATAATATCATCTTGACCTTAGTGCCAACAGTACCACAGTCTTGGAAAATATAAATCACTGCTGATCCTTACCTCTGGGAGAAGGGCAGATTTAGGGAAGGCAGTAAAGGGGGAGAGTCCTGAAAGGAAGAAGCCAAGGGGGATGAGAGTGAGGAAGGGACTGCGTTCTCAGAGAGGGAGAACTGAGGCTGACCTGTTTGTCCTGGCCCTGGCTTGGTTCTGAGATCTCCTGAACACAAAGAGGTGTCAGGCTGGGTAGGCCTTGAGTGCGAGGCTTGGGTTTCGCACTCGGCACTGACAGGCAGTGGTTTTTTATCCTGCGTGTTACAAATTGTGGTGGCAGCAGTGGGATCTGACCAAAAAAAAATAAAAAAAAAATCGGTGGGATCTGTTTATAAACAGCACACCATTCTTCTCCCTCTCTCTCTCTCTCTTTCTCTCTCAATTCATTCACAATCTTCCATACACCCAATTCTCTCAGTTCTCTCTCCCACAGAGCTCTTCAAATCTCCAACCTCTCCAAACACACCACAAATCACACTCCTCTTCAAACACACCCCAGACAGTTAAAGTCCGTTATTTTCCTCTTTCCACCAGCCCCTCCCCTGGGCTATCCAAGGTTCCATTTCACCAGCCAATCAGCTTAAACACTCTCAGTTGCCAAGGAGGCTCTGTTGTCAAGACCCCCTCCCATCAGGTTCGTCACACATGGATAAAGTGGTTTTTGTGTGACTTCATGTTGTTTCTGACTTATGGTGACCCCAAGGTGAAACTATCATGGGTTTTCTGGGGTGAGAGGGGATGAGGTACCCAAGGTTTGCCAGTGGACCTCCATAGCCAAGTGGGAAATCGAACCCTGGTCTCCAGACTCATTGTCAAATGCTCAGACCACTACACCGTGCTGTCTCTTGCATAAAATTATGGTTCATCTGAAGCAGGATGGCAAAATGCTACCTGCAGGCTGCCTTGAACCCCTCTGGCCCCCAAACTGGATTGCTTTTTCTTTATTGAAAAAGCAATCAGAGGACTGTTCTTTAAAGGCCTTTTATTAAAAAGGAAGGGCTCAATCAGACCAGGGCTTAAATAGTTTTTAAAAAGCAGTTCTATGATCGTTTTTTCAGCAAAGAAAAAAAAAGTCCGGTGTGGCTGTCAGAGGAGGGTTCAAGGCAAGTTGCAGGTAGCACTTTCCTAGCATAAAGCTCTCCTTTTCTGACATGAAAAACTGGCTTCCGTGGTGTTGTTTGTTATTTTTTGCTGAATTTTTTTCCCCAGTTTGATGGGGAGGTACAGTGGTTGCGGTGCACTGAGATCTGAGGGAAGCAACTCCCCCTACTTCATTGATCTAGAAGGATGAGCAACTCCATGGTGCAAATATTTTTGAATTATATGTTTTGTTTTGCAAGAATTAAAAACTGGGGGAATTTGTGGAGTTGACTTTGTACTGAAAGGTTATTCCAGTGGCCAAAGAATAACTAGCTTCATCATGGCTTCATTAAATTGTTAGATTTTTTTAATTAAAAAAAATTAAGGAATACTGGACGCAGTTCATTTATCAGCTGCTTAATTAACCAGGTTCTTAACCTGGGGGTCTATGGACTCCCATGGGGCCATGATGTTCTCACAGGGGGTCCAAGAAGACGTGATGAAATGTTATGAGCTTTTACAGTTATAATAGAAAGAGAGAAAAGAAAGGAGAAAGAGGAATTTGTACAGAATCATTCCAATAAAAAAATTGTAATAGAACTGTGTGCATTTACTTATTTTTCCCTTCTCTCCAAATTTGAAGACCACTGATGAGCAACTTTAAATAAACATTTGATGCACTTTAGGGTTTTAAATCTTGAGTGTTGGTGGTCTGTGGCAACAAATGATATTGGAGGGGTCCCTGGTAAAGAAAAGGTTAAGAGCCACTGAACTAAGCAGTTAATGAAATTAAGTAACATTTCCAGGTCTGACCCTTCCACCTGATGGAAACCATTCACCTGTGTTCTAATTGCCATTATAATGGGTCTCTTTCTCTCTGCACAGCTGATGCCCAGTAAAGTAGGTTGGGGGCAAGTTGCAGTAATGGCAATAATGTCACAATTGCAACTAAGTGGTTGTGAATATGGAACAGTTATGGATAAGTACCTCAGGATAACTGTTCTGTATTGTTGGTATAATTTCCAAAGGGTTGATCTGTTACAGCAAAAACAACAAAGGCAAACTTTCGTGGCATGAACTTTCATGAATAGGACCCTGGTTCATCAGATGCACAGTCCAAAATTTAAGGTGTACATAATAATAAACGTCAGGTATATATAGCAAATAAATGCATGCACGCTAACACGCTAACTGCTTTTAACTTTGTTGACAGTTTAATTATATTCTTAACTTTGATACAGATTTTCTTAGTTGTGTCTGTTTTTAATTTTTGTAAGCTGCTTTCAGTCCTGGAGGAAAAAGGCAGAATATAAATAAATATGATAATGATAGTGGCTTGTTTTGCCAGGCTTCAAGGTGATTTTTTATGATTTTCTTTCTTCAGTGTTTGAGGTATTATTTCTGTATTCACCTATTAGCATTCTTTGCTTTGCTTTCTTTGATGTGTCCACACAAGGATCTTCTCTCTTCTTTACCAGTTTGCTTCACCTGTAGTAATTCCCAGCCACCAGTATTATGTGGTAGACATAGTCAATTAATATCACTTGGAGGATGTAAAGTGTGGTTTGCTGTCATAATTTTCCTGATTTTTCTATTTAGGGCACCTAGATTGGCTTGAAACAATCACCAGTTCCAGCACTGTATTGAATGACTGATGTGGCCCAGGACTTTGTGGCCTGAATTAGGTTTATGGCATTAAGGGGATGGCACACATTTTATTATGCTGCTGCATTTGTACCTGACAGCTGCTCTAAAAGATCCTGGAGATATTCTCCTTCACATGACTTCCCCACCCTGTCATTAAGGGCTGCTTGTTTTTTTCTGAACTTGTCAGGCATAAGATGATGTTGTGTTGCTATGTTAGCAAAGATCTGAGTTATGCTAGTGTAGCTATCTTTGTCTATAAGATTATGGTGTCTCAAGAAGAACGTAGACTATAAAACGGAGTAGTTTCTGTTCCCTTTTCATGTCTGTATATACCTTCAAGTTGCCTGTTGGCTTATGGTGACCCCATGAATTTCATAGGGTTTTCCTAGGCAAGGAATACTCAAGAGGTGATTTTGCTATTTCCTTGCTCTAAATTATAGCCCCCAGCACTTGGTATTCATTGCCGTTTCCCATCCAAATACTAATCAGGGTTGACCCTGCTTAGCTTCCAAAACCAGATGGTATCTGCTGCCTTTAGGGTGTTTAGGTCCTGTTATTTCCTTTTAGAGCAGTGTACAGTTGGCCCTCTACATTAACTAGGGTTATGAGCACAGGACCCTCACAGAAGAGGAAAAATCACAGGTATCAAAGTGTGTGTGTGTGTGTGTGTGTGTGTGTGTGTGTGTTTGTGGGAAGGGGGCTGAAGTGTGGTGGGGAGAGCAGGCACCCAGAATCCAAACCTGGGCAGGGAAGGAGAGAGAAAGAGGGTGTGTTGGCGTGGTGGTGCTGTACTTCCTCTTTTGCTCATCTCTTTCCTTGGGTGTGTGTAGGGCATCAGGAAAGGATTTCTGGTACTGGGAAGTCAAGCTGTGAGCTGTCCTTAGCTGGTCAGACAGTGGATGGTGGAGTAGGAGGAAGAGGAGGACCAGAGGCAGGTTTTTAAAGGGCCGCATGGCCTGATTGGAGCCACTGAGAGGTTCCTCCAGAAAAAAAGCTCCTGCAGTAGGAAGAGGGTGGGGGCTGGAGAAATTTGCAAATAAATCTGTGAATGTCAAACCTGCAAATATGGAGCACTGTCTGTAAATATATGCCAACATAGTTACATTAGGTGCCATTGTGACACAACACATTATTCAGTGGTCACTAGGTCTTGAGTTTCCCCGTTGTACAACTGTTGAGTAGTTCCCTAGCCACCAAACAAAGAGCGTGAGAGGGTGCTGTGCATATGCTTGCAGAATGACTAGTTTCATGAGGAAATGCACTTGCGCAGTTTCCGAGGAAGCAAAGCTGCTTTCGCAGTGGTTCTTACACCAGGATAGTGACCCAAGAAGATTCTGGCTGTAGTTTTATCTGTTTTGATGTATAATCCAACCTGACATAAAGGTGTAAATGGTGAGGGATTATGACATTGTATCAAAGTAAGAGAAGATATGGATCTTGGTCCTCTAATTCTGAACGAAGAAGAGCTTAAAGTTCTCTGACCTTTTTTAGCCATTGCACACTACTTCTTCTTTTTTTTAAGCCAGTGAAAAGAAAGTGTACATCTGTTTCTGTCAAAATCCATCCTTCCTTCTTGACTTTTTTTTTGTTATGAATTTGCTCCTTGTGCCAAGAAGGTATATAGCCTTCAACAAACTTGTACTGTATAATGTCATTATTCACTAGTTAATATTTTTCTTTCAGTGCTCATTTTCTTGTGCTTAATCACTGTAGATTTCTTTTTCCCTATGGAAAACACCAAATGCTTTGGCTTGTGGTTCGTATTTTTAAATCATACACCAGGTCTGTACTTGTTAAAACTTTAGGAAAACATTGTCCCACTCTTTCTTTGTTTCTGTAATTAGGCACCTATGTGTGCAGCTAGCTCAAGTGGGTAACATGAAATGAGAATCTCTTTCAAGTAGTCAGTGTTTTTTGAATTAATTCCTTTTGGCTGCCACCTCATACAGAACAATTTGTAGCTTCTGTTCTTGCTTTCTAGGATGAAGCAAACATCCTAGCTATTGGTTGACCACAGACAAGTAGATGCAACCTGTCTTTTCTTTGCCTCCCATTGCTGCTTGGCACAAAGTAGCTAGCTGGCTTTGCTGCTTGATTTTCCTGGGTGGGAAGAAAGCAAACTGAATGTCTATGTGTCCATTTTCCAGTAGTATACTATACTGTTTATATGGTAGTTAATATTAATGCAGCAACAAAATAAAAATTCACTTAAAGCCAATTGTTTGGCATGTAGCTATAGCAATATGGCTTGTTGAATGAGACTGTTTTCGCTTTGTTCTTGGGGACAATTCACAGTGTCAGATTGGGGAATCTGTGGCCCTACAGATGTTGTTGGACTTTATTTCCCATCAACTGTCACTATTGGCTGTGCTGGCTAGGGCTAATGGGAGTTGCAGTTCAACAACAGCTCTGGCCTAAAGAACAGTTAGTGTGAACTAGTTAGCAGACAGATGGGCCGAGGAGCCAGTTTTATGTTCACAGCAGCACTTTCTGGATGTTACAGCTGCCTGTATGTCACACAATTCTGCCTATTGCTGCTGTAGCAGAATGAATTCATACTTTTGCGTTGGTTTGATATCCCCAATCAGTTTGCCCCATATGGGCAATTCTGTTCATTACCGTTTTGGATCTGTATCACAGGTTGTGGATATTATATTTCTGTTGAAAGCTATGAATTAAGGTAGACCCATTTATAGCCTTGCTCTCTTTAATGCATATGCTAGCCTTAAGCAGGGGGCATCAGTCTGTGGAAGAACTACAGAATTCTTTGAATATATTCATTGGTTTTGTAATTTCTACTGCAGTCTTGGGAGTTCAGCAAAGAATAGTCTTTTCCTTTTGAGCTGTACACTCCTGTGCGTGACTGGTTTTTCTAATCTCTCATGTTCCAGAGACTTACTGGTTGTGATATACATCTCAATAACTTATTCTCGGTATCTGTACTGAAAGGTTGTGCTGTCAGTGTGATACTGTAGTGGGGTATAAATGTCCCTGAAAAGCTGTTTCCCCTCTGCTAAACTAATCTTACAGTGTGGGGATTTATAAACCATCTTGAATATCCATTGCATATACCAAGGAAAATTACTGCCTTGGAACAAAAGGCATTGTAATTCAGTTTATAAATATTATCAGAGAATGCAGTTGTAAGGGTGACTCAGCTTCATATCCTGGAGTACTTCAAGCAGGAATAAAGATGGGCCAGAAATGGTAGCGATAGAGGGAAATGCATTGTTTCTTAACAGGATGAATGTCATCAGTGGAGTATACAAAGAGCACACTTACATGTTGATGATATCCTTATTAAGAGCTGTTAAGACAACTTGAGGCAGTGTACTCATGAAAGAGAGTGTGAGATACTTTTTCTTTATTTGCAAAACACATTTCTTTTTATCTATGGATGTCAGTACAACAGACATTCAGCAAATGTTGGGTGTCCCAGTATGCATGAACACAAATTTATACCAGTAGTAAAAAGCCATACATTTATATCAGTAGGGAAAACCCCCCCACTATTGAATAATACAATCTAAGGTATATTTAAATGTGCTTACAAATGATCAATCCCACCCACTTCAGAAGGAAGCTGAATAACAGAAAACTGGAGAGATTTAGAAATCATCAGCACGTTCTGTTAATTGTGTCTTTTGTAGAAAGGACGATTTGTGTCAGATTGTCAGATTTAGGTGAGCAGTGAAAAGCAGAATGACTGCATCCAATCAAATTCTGTCCTTAGGTGGTAGGCCAGAAAATGAACACACAGTATGTATAACACATAATGGTCTCAAAGTCATAAAAAGTACATGTCCGCCTGTGATGAAGCATCCTATCACGTAAGGAGGATCTTTGCTTCCACCTGATCTCCTTACTCCCTCACACTTCACCTCAATTCATGGTTTGTTATTAGGCTTCCAGTAGGTCATACCTTACTGTTGATACTTAGCCTAGAGGATCTCTGAGGTGGCATTTTCCCATGTCGTCATATGTATTTAAGATACAGACATATGCTTAATACCTAGCAATACTAAGAATATAGAGTTATTGTTTATTGTTTAAAATAGGGCCATTGTGTCTCTTGCTTTAGGGTTTGCGAAATTTCTGTCCTCTGCAACTTGCTCAGACTGAGACTCTTGTGGCTTTCTAATCACTCTGGCAGGGATCCCAAGTTCAATCGCCCACTTTCTTAAAAATCCATAGAAAATGAATCATATTAGCAGCAGCAGGAGCAACAACAACAACGACAATGCAATATCAATGTAAGGGGGGAAGTGGGAGGGGAAATAACCACCTTTAGCCTGTAAAAGATGAAAGTTCACTAGAGAACTGTGAAGGATTGGTTTCGTTTTGGCAGGTAACCTGTGATTGATGGCTACTTGGTTTAAAGAAACAGCAACAAACCCTTTGCATCTTTAACTATACTCTGTGTGTGTGTGGTGATTAGACTTTCTCTTGGGTTAGCCTGCTTTCTTTATTATCCCCATTCCCTTCAATTGCACAAGGTATAGATCATTCCAGTTACTATGATAGAGAGACTTTTGTGAGAGTCATGAGGTGTGGAAATGAGAAGAGGAAAGGAAGGAAACAGTATTTTGATATTTCTTTTTCCTCAAGAATCAGCTTGAGAAGTGGGTTTTCTACAAAACATATTATTAATATTGGTACAGTAGACTAAGGTGACTGAAACCCATCCATGTAGTATGGCTCAGTTTGCTATTTTAGGTGCAGGGTAAATATGCTGTTTTTCCTTTTTTTTCCATGTTGCCAAGTCTTAATTAGGTACTTTATGTTTAAATTTATGAGCTGCTTTTCCACTTAAAACGATTCAACATAAGTTTGCAACTTAAGATATTACAATGTAAATATTTCATTTTTAAAACTAGAAGTCTTAAGTTAGCGAAATTGTAGCCTAAATTCTTTCTGGAATGCAAGTTAAGTGAATGTGTTTCTGCTAGGTAGCAAGAAGGCAGTGTAGAGTCCATCTGATTATCCTATGTGGGGAAATAATTCTTTAGACTCAATGCTAGATATATTTCTGGTTATGCAATACCTTCCTTCAAATGATGGTTACAGTAGAAGCTTACTGGGACTGAGAAGGTCCCTTTACCCCTTTCTGTCCTTGAGATTAAATTCACTGCCCTTTCTCCTAGATTTAATGGCACTTGAAAGATATATTGAGGCCCAATGTGATGTAGTGTTTTGAGATTTAGACTGACTCTGGAGATATGGCTTCCAATCTCTGCTCAGCCATGGAAACCCAGTGCGTAAACTTGGGCAAATCATATTCTCTCAGCCTCAGAGGAAGACAAAAACCCCCTCTGAACAAATTTTGCCAAGAAAGCCACATGATAGGTTTGGCTTAGGGTCACCATAAGTCGGAAACAGCTTGAAAGCACACAAGACCAACAAAAGATACTTTGACACCCAAGTTAACTGTGGCTAGGAATGACCTATATTTGAAATGGTAATTTCATCCTTGATTTTTAACTCTTGTCAGAAAAAAAAACAGAAGAAAGAGTTATAGGAGAGAATATTTGAAGGGAGAAGGACTACTTGTTTACATGATTTGCTCTTAAGAGGAAGCCACATCAGCACTGACTTCCACATTCCGTGGTTACAGAGACACTGATATCTTGAATAATGTCTTTGTGTGTTTAGAATTGTTGAAAATCACCATCTACGATCAAACAGTGTCAAGGTGCCTTCACCATAAAGAATTAAGAATGACAAGGATCAGTAGAATCACTTATCAGAGCAATATTCAGCTTGTTAAGACCAGTAAAATCAAATAAAACATGGGTGATGTCATATATTTGAGTTTCATATATTCAAGTAGTTATTACTCTGTTATGACTTGCGGAAATAATTCTTTTGGCTCAGCTTCTTTGTTTGAGCTATCTGTAACTTTTAGATTAGCAAGCAGCCTTGAATACTAAACTCTGAATTTTTGCTTATAGTATACCAAAATTTGAATTAATAATATTAATTAATTAATATTAATTCTGAAACATCAGTCTTTGGATACTACCTCGGGGCAAGTATCTTGATCTTGACCCCTTATGATCATTTCAGTCTTCCAGCTGTAAGCAAGTTATTGTTTTGTTTTGGACAACCAGGATGCCTAACTTTCTTTGCTTTGCTTTGCTTGTAAGATGAAAAGAAAATGTACTTGGCAGTCTTCTTTCATGAAAAATGAAAGCAACATTTTAAATGAAGAGGATTGGCCAGTTCTTGAGTTGCATGCTTTATTCTCCTAGTGACGGGAGTAGGAGATTCCTCTAGTAATACAGTAATACATTTTGCATAAACCTTAAGGGTTATGGCTTGTGAGTCACCACTGCCAAGGTTGTTAATTATGCATGTCCACCTCTTCATTCAGGCCATAAACTCAGCATGTTATGCAACGTTATCCAAGACTCTTCAAAAGGATAAATCTGCACATTGAAACATTAAGTAAAGTTTTAAAATCATTTTCCATTTATGTGAGGCCCTATGGTTTCTTGACAATCGAATTGGTTCTGTGTATACAGTAGGCCCTCCACTTTTGTGGGGGTTGGGCTGTAGGACCCCCATGCAAGTGGAAAAACCACAAATATTATAAGCCCCCCAAACTGTATTCAATACACAGGTGGCTGGCCCTGGCTATGTGTATGTTCCCTCACTAGCTTACTTACTTGAGTGGGTGGAAGAGAGGAAGGGGATGGGATGGTGGAACAGGAGGAGGGAGGAAGGGGAAACCCATCCCATTCCCTTCCTGCCTGCCTGCATGAACAATTGAGCAAAGGCACGCACCCCCATCCCATCTCCTTCTCCCTCTTGCCTGTGTGAGTGAGCAAAAGCACACTCCCCCATCCTCTCCCATCCCTTCCCTTCTTTCCTGCTCATGAGTGAGCAAATTAAGTGAATATATGTGTTGCTGCCCTCCTCCTGTACCATTCCTTTCCCCACTTCCTGCCTATGTGACTGAGCAAGGGAATACTGCCCCCCCAGCAACACCTGGTTAAAAATGGCATAGAGCACCAGTGGAGGCAGTGGCAATATAGTAATCTGTGAATAATCAAATCTGTGAATGCTTAATCTGCAAATGTGGAAGACTGTCAGTATTATAGAGCTAGGCCTCAATTCTCTACAGGCCCATATGTTCTTGGAAGCTAAGCAGAGACAGCCCTTCTTGTTACTTGCAAAGAAGACTGCCGACAAATGAAAACCAACTCTGAGCATGTCTTGTAAGAAAAACATGTGAAATTCAAGGGAATGCCATAAGTCAACAGGTGACTTGAAGGCACATATACACACATTATAGAGCTGCAGAAGTGGCCCTACACTTGGTCTGAGTCTGAAGAATTGCATTCTGACATTGAAACCAGATTTCAGGTTGGGCCATTAGGTTTTGCAATTCAGAAATTTGTCTCAGTATTGATCTGAAACTCGACAGTGTAGGAGAACTGTGTATGAGAATGGTGTAATGTTGATGTTTACAGTAGAAAATTTAGGAAATAGCTCATCAGTTCTTAACCTGTGGTCCACAGACCTCTGGGGGGCCATGATGAGCTCACAGGGGGCCCATGAAGGTTTGAAGAAATGTTACAAGCTTTTAAAGTTAAAAAAGAAAGCCAGCAAAATAAGACATATCTTATCTCTGTATTGGATAACAGCAGCCAGAATTATCTATGTTCAAAAATGGAAAAATAATAAGATACTGTCAGAGGAAGAATGGGTATTTAAACTTTTTGATATGGATCAAATGGGCAGATTAACTATGTTATTAAAATAACAAAACCTTAAAACAATTGAAGGAGATTGTGAAGAAGTTGTACAATTATGGGAAAAGAAATGGGGGAATTTAGCAAGAATTGACTTAGAGGATTAAGAAGATTAAAAACTATACAGAATAAGTTGTACTGGAAAATAAGGAATATAAGTATAACCAGTAGAGATTTATAATATAGCTATATAGGCAATTATGTAGATATACATATGGATATATATAATATTGGTATTGACATTGGAATGGTGGTATGAATGGAAGACAAGTTGATATGGAATTAATGTGTAATGGAAATGAAATGATATGGATTTAAAACAATGTTTTAAAAAAAGAAAGAGGCAGGTGACAGATGGGTGGACAGTCAAAGTGAGTCTTGCTGCTGAGATGCATTATTTGTACAGAGTTTCACTACAATATCTCAAGCAGTTCAAAAGTTATCAAACTAACTGTTTGATAGCAAAAACATCTACTCAGCACTTGCTACTTCTGCATGTGGTGAGAACATGTAAGTGAATGACCCTGAGTGGCTGAGAACACAAAAGGTTTGTTGCTACTGCAGGTACAGCCAGAAGCTGTCTTCACAGCTGCATCAAATTCTAGTGTTGTCCATGGTGTGCTGCCACATTCTCAGAATGTCTGTTGCTTTGCAGAATTTTGTCTCGAGAATGTTCTTGGGAAAAAATATATATATTAAAGGAAGACTGTGTTTGTGGGAAGAGTGAGTCAGAATCAGTATGACTGAGCATTCAGACACCCTTTGGATGGATAACTGTGGGTTATTAAAAATAATCATGTTTTTTCTTTGATTTCTGTGAACAAAAATGTTTGATTATTGTTGGATAAAGTGACTTTTCAATATTATCAAGGTGAATTTCGTAAATAAATTTTGACTGAAGCTCAGGATGGATCACTGCTTTAATTTGAAACATGAAAGTACTGATCATGTTGATGAGAGTGCACCCTATTCAAAGCAAAATGAAGTTTCTTGCAGTAATCTTAAAAAGTGCAGCTGTTACAGCAAAGAATATCTGTCAATTACCTTTCTGTGTACAGGCCCAGAAGACAAGCAACTACCACAGTGTGTGCTATGTTACAATATGTTGTCCATTGCCATAAAATCATCAAGGTTGTGAAAACATCTCAATACTAAACATAAATAAAGAACATGCCACAAAGAGCATTCGTTTTTTCAAAAATAAGCAGGGGCTTTGGAAAAGTAAGAAAATGGTAAAAAAAGAAGAAGACTGCAGCTGGTTTTAGCAATGAAAATGCAAAGAGGGCCCCATTTGAAGTTTCTCAACTAATCTCAAGAATTGGAAAACCACACACAATAGCTGAAGAACTTGTATTGCCAGCTGCAAAAACCATGGTTTATGCATTGATTAAAGAGAAAGCTGTCAAAGACCTTTCCTTAATACCTTTGTCAAATGACATAGTTAAGAAGCAAATCAAAAGTTTGTCAGCCAGTATCAAGGAACAGTTATTAGAATTTGCATGTTCCCCATTTTGCTCTTCAATTAGACAATAGCACAAATAAGTGACCTTATTGTGCTATGTTAGGAGCATGTAGGAAATATTTTGGAAGATTTACTGCTTATCTCTTTGTTGATAAGTGCTGCAGCTGAAGAAGCATTTAACAGTTTATAACATTTCATGACATGGATTGGTTGAAATGTGTTGGAATTAGCATAGATGGGGCATGAGCAATGGAAAGCTTACTGGACTTGTGGCATGAATTAAGGAAATCATACTGTCAGTCACTTTGTACCATTACTACATGCATAGTGAAGTTCTAGTTGCTAGGAAGATAATAGAAAAATTAAAACAGACCTTAAAAGTATCAGCCAAAATTATCAATTTTATAAAAAACAACTGAATTCAAGGCTTTTTGAACATCTTCGCAAAGATAAGGACAGTGAACACCATCAACTTTTGCTTTATTGTTTATTGCTATCAGGGTGAAGTTTTGTCTTGTTTTAGGAAATTAGATAAGATAAGATTATTCCTAATGGAGCAGCAATTTTGCCTTAGCAATGGTTTGACAGATTTTTCCTGGTTAGTAAAATTAGCATATCTGTCAGATGTCATCATCCATGCACAATTTAAATCTTCAGGTAGAAAAAGTTACAGGTTTTCAAGTTGAAGACAAGATCGAGACAATGATGAAACAGTTGGAATTGTGGTATCATTACCTATCAAACTGAAATTATGAGACATTTCCAAACCTCACAAATTTTCTTTGTTCCACTGATGAAGAGTTGTCTAAGGAGAACACATCACATATCACATGACATTTGAAAGATTTGCAGCATAGTTTCCATGAATATTTTCCTGTTCCTAATGCAAGCAAAAACTGGGTTAGAGATCCATTTTAAGTTAATGTACATGAACTAAAGGAGTTCACAGCAGCAGAGAAAGACAAGCTCAAAGAAATATCTACAGATGGTGCTCTGAAATTGCAGTCCAAGAAACACTCTCTTCCAAATTTCCAGACTCACTTACAAGCAGATTTTCTGTAAATATCGAAGAAGTCTATGAGAATATTGATGCCTTTTGTAATGACATACTTGTGCAAAAATTATTCTCTACTCATTTCTTAAATGTAAGTATAGAAACGATCTGAAAAATGTAAAGTCAGAACTCAGAATATGAGTTTCAGCTGTTAAGCCTGATACAGCAAGGCTTGTAAGTGAAATGCAGCATCAGCCTCTTAATTAATTAATTAATTAAAATTAACAAGTAGTATTAGGCCATGGTTTGGTGTTCAGGCATTATTTTTGTTGTAGTAGTCATTTTTATTATTCTTATTCTAAATTTGTATGGAATCATCCAATAAAACTATTGTAATAGGAGTTTGTACATTTACTTATTTCTCCCTTCTCTTCAAATTTAAAGACCCTTGATGAGCAACTTTTTAAATACATATTTGAAGTACTTTAAAGTTTTAAGTCTTTAAGTTGTGGTGGTCCATGGCAATAAAAGATAAAGGCAGTTTTTGTGTAAAGAAAAGGTTAAAAACTGCTGAAATAGCTTACATATAGGAGTTTAAAAAGGCCTCCAGCACTTTGTTTTATGTCATATTCTTTAGTGGGCTTAGTATTCTGTTTGATTTCTCTGTTGGTATAACGTCTTTTGGAGGGAAAAACAGTTCATCGTGTCAGGTGAGAGGAAGAGCCTAAGATAGGTTTTAACTCTAGTGTAATATTTCTCAAGTTTTTATTTAAAGGTGATTTTTTAGCCTAATGATTTTGTCCAATGTGTGCATGATTTTAAACAGTTTTCATTGTTTTAGTCACTATGCTTTTAATCGTTTTAACATTATTCTTTACTGTTTTAAATTGTTTTAGGTCATCTTAAATTGGTTTTATCTATGCACTGTCCTGAGATCTTATAATATAGGGAAGGATATAAATACTACAATTAATTAATAAACATTTTATCTCGGCACCTTATACAATTACGTTGCTACAGTATCTAACCTCCTCAGTGATCTAACTACCTACTGGCCCCACCTCTATTAACCACTGTCATGGTTAGAGCGTTCAATTTGCAGTTGACCAACCAAGCTTCAAATTGACACTGAGCCATGAAATTCAATGGGTGATTTTAGACCAGGCTTAAGGATTTTGTGGCAGTGGTATAGTGGCTAGAGAGTTGTCCAGTGGATAAAGATGGCTCATTGCATTTTGCTGGAACTAACTGATGCTATTCTGCTTGGATATATTGTGACACAATCTCACTCTTTGGAAAAGATAGTAATACTTGGTAAAGTATAAGTCAGTAGGCCAGATCAGTCATCTAGGAACAGGCACAGCTGACACAGTACCTTTAATTGTGCAAACACACTGCTAGCTACCACTGAACTCTGCGCTTTCAGACCCAGCACTGAGTGCAAACCTCTGTCTTTGGGGAAATGTAACCCTAGCCAGCAGATACTGAATGCCTGTTCACTGGTCTGCCTTTCAACTGACTAAAAACATCTCTTTGTTGTCTGGATTAAAGTTCAGATTGTTTGACTACATCTAGTCCATTACAGATACTAGGCACTGGTTTAGCTTGAAAACAGCTTCCTTGGAACTAGGTGGAAAAAAGTAGTGTGTAGAACTGGGTGTTATCCACATATATGCATTTTAAATCAGATGAATGAATGAATAAATGAATAGATGGATGGATGGATGAAGATTTTTTGTGATTACTCTATTTTTTCAGCAACTCTTTCAATAATCCTTTCTAATAATTGCTTATTTTAATAGTTCCAACACCTCCCTGGCTCATTTCTTACTTCACTTCAATATTTTGTGCTTCAATATATTTTTAATGGTGCTCGTTTATGTTTTATGATTGAGGAATATATTACTCTACCCCTTTTACACTCCACTTGTTTTACTAGAAACATTTTTTTTCTCACAGGGGCAGGAGTTTCACTTTTCAAAGGACCTCTGGTTTTTTATGACTTTTCTGATTCTGTTCATTAAGTACACTGGTCTTCTCAGAACCTTTTTGTGCCACAGATTATTAAAAAAAAAAGTTTTATCTTTTTATTTATAGTACCTCTAAAGATATCCACTGCACATCTGTAAAAGATTTGATTTTTCTGTCTCTCACCTTCAATTTCTTTTTCACCCATTCCCCTCCTATTTTTCCTCTTTCAGAATTAAACTGAACCATTTTGGACTTTCTAGGCATCTTACTGTGTATATATACTTTTTATGAGACCCAGCGTGGTGTAGCAGTTTGAGCAGTGGACTATAACCCTGGAGACCACAGTTCGATTTCGTGTTTGGGCATGGAAATCCACTATGTGGCCTTGAGTGTAACCTCATGATGGGTTCATCTTAGGGTTGCCATAAGTCAGAAGCGACTTGAAGGTGCACAAAAATAATGCTCTTGATAGTTCTCCAGTCATTATTTCTGAATGGTTGGCCATTCTGTCCAGGTCCTGACACTAGGCAGGATTAACTCAGGGGCTGGGCAACCTTTAGTTAGCTCCTCCCTAACGATACATGTATTTAGAACAGTATCTAGAAATTTGTTAGTCGTCATGTTCTATTCAGTATATACCTAAGGTTCTTACACAATTACATCATCAACTTTTAAGAATGAGTCGGCACCACAGCTCATTGTGTTTCTCCTACAAATCTGAGTGGAAACCTCTCTGAGTGAAATCATTTGACTATTCTGTTGCTGGTGTCTGAAAGAATAAAATGCTAGACTTGGGATAACTAAACTTACCTAGTGCTGTGTTGGAGATTTTGTTTTAAAAAAGACCACTTATTCTCACATTATGGTGTTAAGGCAGTCCAGAAAATCCAAGTGAAACTCTAAAATTTGCTTGAATGTACTAGGTGGCACTTTTTGACAATTTTATGCCATTGTATTTTGGTTGAGTTTCCTCTGTCACAGGATTTTGTGAACAGCATGAATTGTGAGTGGTTTAGGATTGCGGTTCAGTTTTTATTCAGTTTTATCTCAAGTTGAGTACAAGTTTGTTTAAATATTTAAAAGCTAGAAGTGTTTAAAATTGCAGCTGTTTAAAATTAAAGAATTGTCTAAAATAAATTTTGATTCTGTTAGTTTGCATTTTAGTTGCCAGTGTTCTCAGATACAGTGCTGTTGTGCTTTTAAGCTTCTGTGTTAAGACAGGACAGCAAAATCTTAGACATGTCTACTCAGATGTAAGCCCTGTTTTCATTGGGTCTCATTCCCACATATGTTGTCAGAAGATAATAGCCTAAAACTATGATAAAGTATCTGCTTGTATGCCTGTGTTATTCCTTCAAATCTGTGTACTGAATGTCAACCGAATATCTCAGAGTCTGACTTGGTCCATAGCTGTTTCTGTTTCGAGCATGAAGAGTATTTTTTTTTAAAAGATAACTTATATAGAAGCCCGATCATTGATATAGAAGGATTTTTTAACAGCTTTGTTTCTATATGGACAAGAATTCTACATTTGTTCTTTCTGCATTATAGCTAAAATAATTAAAAGTAGTAGGGAATGTTTTGCAAGACTTGGTACAGCTGTTTCCAAATGTTCTGTTTGCTTTTGCCTTGAGGGCTCTTTTTAATGACGATTCCATAGAAGTAAGGTAGGTAATAAAATAAAACAGGTTAACAGGCAAGTCTTAACTAAAATATAGGTCCTCAAGGCAAACAACCTTCTAGGTACCTCAAGGATAACCATGGTAACAGAGCCTTAGAGCTTTAGCTGGATAGTCTCCTTGGAAGGGAGGCACAAACACAGTAGGTATGTGATCATCCACTCTGGCTTTTCAAAAAGTATTCAAACACCACTTCAGAGAGGTGTCTGCAGATGGTTAGAGGGTGAAGGAGTTTTCACAACTTCTTCTGGTCTTGTAGAATTACATGGGAGCCACCCTTAGAGAAATAGTATTCCCTCAAATAAGGTAAACTCATACAGTGTTGACTGGAAGTAACTATTTCCTTGCAATCTTGGTTCTTCCAAAGTGAAGATGTAAGTGTCTCCCATTACAAAGGCAACTTAATGAGAGACAGCTTAATTCCTTTTGTTATGTAGCTGTAGCTTTTAGTAATGAGGGTGTGACTTTTATAAATGGTTATTGCCTCTGTTGTGCATACTGAGCCAATAATGATATGGTCAAGAGGAGGCAGCGTTTTGTAGCACAGATCGATAGTTTGTAATGGTCAGATGTTTGTTTGAAAAGTAACTGCATGTAACATTGAGGGCCTTTCTGGGCTATACAGTCATAGTGCTATTAGTTCACTTTCAACATCCTGTGGAATTCTGGGATTTGTAGTTTACTGAGGCTGAAGAGCTCTCGGACTGAGAATTCCAAAAGCCCCTCCCTAAACTACGCACCCCAGGATTCTATAGGATGTTGAAAGTGGAATAATAGCACTATAACAGTGTAGTATGGAAAGGCCCTGAGTTACTTTTGAGAAACTTGATAGCAAATAGTTACTTTTTAACAAATTTTTAACAAAAGCAAGTATAAAGGCAATTAACTGATGGCGGGGGGTGGGGCTCAAACTGTAAGTGACCCAGTAGTTCCTTAGCAGTGCAATCCTGTATGTTTCTCCTCAGAAGGAAATCCCATTTTCACTTTTAAAGTTGACAATTTCTGTAACTTTTTTAAAATAATAAAGCTTCCCAAGGTTTGACACTGAGCATGTTAAAACTGTGTTGCTTCCATGGCTTGGATGTGCAATTCTTGCCTTGCATGTGCAGAAATTTCAGTGGCAAATCACTAGTCTGCTTATAGTTCTGCAGAACTTGTAGAGTTAGCTATTTGTAAGTGATCGTTCCAGGATCACTGTTTGAAAAATATAAAGGGTTATATACAAGTACCAACAGCCAGCATGGAGTAATTTTAGTAATGCACTGGGACTCCAAGAGATCAACATTTGAAGCCTTGCTCAGTCATGGAAACCCACTGGGTGACCTTGGGAAAGTCACACTCTCTGAGCCTTGGAGGAAGGCAATGGCAAGTGTCCTCTGAATAAATGTTTCTAAGAAAACGTTAGGATATGTTCTCCATAAGTCAGTAGTTCCACTTGTCAGGAACAAGTGTCCCTTGCTTCCTTGCAAAAGAAAGCTTTTTGTAAATCATCTTGTAAGTTTTGGAGAGTGAATCAGTAGGTGTTTCTCCCTTTTCCAAGGGCCCTTTCACATTACATAATTGGAGGACTGTGATTCCATTTTAAATGCCATCGCTGCAGCCTGTGGAATCATGGTGTTTTTAGTTTTGTGAGGCACTAGAGCTCTCTGGCTGATAGTTCTGGATACCGCTTCCTCAATTGCAATTGGCATTATTTCACAGGATAGACCCATGTCAGTTAAAGTGGAATCCTAGCTCTACAGTTGTGTAGTGTGAAAGGAAACTAAATGTATTCTCGTATGAAAAAAGATTCTGCTTTTCCCTACATCAGTCAAAACCAGTGGTCTTGGAAAGGAGGTGAAGATTCTTCTTATATGAGCTGTTTGTTTAAATAAGACTATAAACAGTAGGCATTTCCTCTTTTGTGTAATATCTTATCCAGAGTGCTCAGTCTCTTTCTCAAGCCCTTTATGCTTGCCAAAAGCCTTGGGAAACAGATGGAATCTTCTGTCACTGGCTGGAGGCTTTAAAACAAAAACACAAGCAAAAAAACAACAACAACTCAGAGGTGATCTGCTTTCTTTAATTCACCCTGTACTTTCTAGTATAATCCATAGAACCCTCCTACCATCATGTGCCTATGGGACATTGTGGGACTTCTATCTCAAGAAATTTTTTTCAAGCTTGGTTCACACCATAGTGCAAACTAGAGATGTAGTTTTATGTTCTGGGAGCTATCTGTATGTGCCAGAACACTCGGGTGGATAGAGAAGGAATTAGCACTGCCCCTCTGGTCAGCCTTTTTGAGAATTAAAAGTCACTTTGTGCCACTCTAGCTCCAAAATGTCATCTTGCCTGTGCATTTGTGTCAAGAATCTGCCCTGTGGAACCAGACATTCTAGGAAGAGAACTGCTTTTTTCTGTGTTAGGATTGTTGTTGTGTGCCTTCAAGTTATTTTGGACTTACTGGTGACCCTAATGTAAACCTGTCATAGGATTTTCTTGGCAAGATTTGTTCAGATGTGGCTTCCTCTGAGGCTGAGAGAGTGTGATTTGCTCAAGGCCACCTGGTAGGATTCCATGGTTGAGTAGGGGTCTGAACCCTCATCTCCCAGAGTCCAAGTCCAACATTCAAACCACTACATCATGCTGTTTCTGTTATGGTGCAAAGAGATTAGTATAAGCGTATATATCTAGTAAAGAGCCCATGTGGTGTAATGGTCTGAGCTTTGGACTATGACCCTGGTGACCAGAGTTTGATTCTCTGTGTAGCCGCAGAAACCCACTAAGACGTTGGACATGTCAATCAACTTGAGCGCACCCAGCAAAAACAATGCCTAGTAAACACAGCTAGTAATTTTTGTGGCCTAATGGCCTTTGTGCACTGAACAGTCTTGCTGTTCCACTGATGAAGATATGTGTAACAAAGAGTAATTGGCAACTGGATGCTAACAGCCAAAGAAGTTTCACTACCATGCTGCAACTTTCCTTTGGCATTTTAGAAGGTTTTGCTTTTGGTTTGTGTGGGAGGAAATGTTCTTTCCATTTCCACCAATTATGAGCATATGGATAATAACTTCAGTTACTATTGGAACTGTGCTATACGACAACTGCTTCTACTATAATTTCAACATCTCTTTACTTTTGTTCCAAACAGGGGTATTTTGTATCTTGTGGATACAGCACATTTCCTTGAGTTTGCTATGAAATGTAAATAACAAGCATGCATAATGAGTGCTGAGATGTTATACTTTTTTTTTTTTACCAATCAAGTCCCAATATGCTTATAGCTTTTCATGTTATTCTGTATGGTGATTGTAATAGTCCTTTCATTGTCATTTATAGCTGTAGAAGCTTTTTAAAATATGCTAGGATGAGGCAGTGGGATAAGTGAGTAAAGCAATGTAGGGAATAACAGCATACTCACTACGCTATCCAGCCCTCTTACCTGGATTGTTATTGTTTCTGTTATTGTATTACTGGTATTAAGAAGATATCTATGCTAGGTTGCTTTTGTCAGTAGCTGTCAACAACTGTTAAGCATCTACAAGATCATCACTTTGCTGGTACATTCTGCATTATGTTTCCAATATTGTCTCACCTCATTGTATACTGTACTTGCTGGCGTATAAGACTCACTTTTTCCCCTGAAAAATACAGTCTGAAAATGGGGTGCGTCTTATACCCCACGTGTCTTATATACTGGCAAACAGTGTTTGCTGGCATATAAAGAAAGTGCATCTTATATGCTGGTGTGTCTTATATGGTGGCAAATAGGGTATACCAGTGTCTTTCCAGTGAAGCCATACTCTGTTCAGCTGATGAAGTGGGCTGCAGCCTATAGACATTTATGCCATAGGAAACATTTTAGTCCTTAAGATGCTACCAAATGTTTTTTCCCTACCTTTGGAGTTCTATTAAATTTTTTACAGGAACAGCTTGCAAAATAGGAGTAACTTTTCCTCCGTTTTGTGACTGCTGCCAGTGACCTATATTTGGATCTGTATCACCTCTGAACCTGGAGAGTATATTCAGCTTTTGTGGCCAAATGTACTTGGATAATTTATTTTTTCTGAATTTATCTAATCCTTACACTAGATCATCACCATATCTTGTGGGACCAAATTCCATAAATTAATTATGCATTGTTGGGACTTTGTCTTATCTGTTCTGGATCTTCTGCCAATTGGTTCCCTGGGTGACCCACAGCTACTGTGAAGAAAGGCAGAGAGGTTTTTCTCTCTTGTTTATTTTCTCTATGCCATATGTCTTGGTGTGAATACAAGGACTGTAAGGAGATAATTTGCAGGAATGGGGTGGAGAATGTGGCTATTTTTTAAAAAAATTGCTTCTAGGTAAAAACTTGATCATTGAAAAGACCACCTTGGGGAGAAGAAAGGATATCAGAAATCAGCTGGAAACAGGAACCACTGATAGTGTGCAAACCATTCTTCCAGTGGACTTTGAAACAGGAAATGTGTCTAAACACTGGGCCAGATAGAAGTAGCTGATGTTGTTGTTTCAATGCATAGGACTTAAAATAGACAGATGGTGAGCAATAGGGAAGACTGTGACTTTCAAATACATAGTGGATAGAGAAGGTCTAAGAGAAATCTGCTATCCATTTGAGATGAATGGGCCAGTATGGATCTGCCAAGTGACAGGTCACCTCCTATCCTTTTGACTCAAATTTTAAAACTGAAATAAAACGTAGCTGTTGCTCTAAATGACAAAATGCATGTTAGTGAAATAGCCATGCTTAATTTTGTGTCATTATATGTTGGCAATAATTCTTCCTTTACAGACAGCCTTCTTACCACTATTCCTAATATAGGCAGTCCTTCCTTTCCCATTTCATTTACAAGCTTAAAGAGGTGCACTTGTTGTCCAAGGGCTGGTGCTGACATTTATGTGAAAATATCTCTAAATTTATTAAATTCATATACGGAATTGATAAGTTATTTCTAATGTAGATCACTTTCTAATGTAGTTCTCCTTTGATTACTTTACTTTTCAGAAATTTTATTCTCCTATTCCAATCTGGAAAAAGTGGCTTCCAGTTGAACAACGCAAGTCTAGTTTCTTTCTGCACAAGAAAGAAGACATAGATTCTGTTGGAAGCAGAATAAACATGGGGAGGAGAAGCATATTTTTAATAGTCCCCTGTCTTAAAAAAATCTTGTCAAATAGAAACATTATATCACAGTGAGACGAAATAACCCTCCCACAGGGTTGCTGCTGCTGCTGCTGTTTTACTTGTAGCAATTTGTTTAAAAAATTGAAGTGGGGTGTGTTAAAAAAATGTGATCCTCCTCCTCTCTTTATAGTGTGAAATAAGAGTCCATTCTGCGATCTCTGAATGGCACTGTCTTCAAGGTTGATTTCTGTGGAATATGTCAACAGGATTGATTGGTTTCAACCAAGTTGATTAAGTCATAATTTAAATCATTTTTTTTAAAAGGTGAAAGTAGATGGCTGACTATATATCCAGACTCCTCCTTGTTCATATGTGTTCTGTCTACCCAAATTCATTGGTCTTCTCTATCTTCTATCTCTTTGGACTTAAGGAAGGGCAAAGCAGAGAGAAAGAGGGAGGGAGGGAGAGAGAGATTAGGAAAAAAATTGTATTTCATGCATCTGACATTGGGGATTCACATTTTTTTTTCTAACTTGCCAGAGACTTTGATCATATTTAAGCCCATTGGTGCAACTCATTCATTCTTTCCTGGAAATCTGGCACAGACTGGCAGTGATCACGTGGAGTCCAGCACTGCTCCAAAGAAAAGCATTTAGAGTAACACCGATATATATCGCTTCCAGAGTAGGACTGGTTATCTTCCATCTTCATAAACTGCTTTTCACATATTCATAGCAAGTAATTAGAAGGGGGATAATTAGTATTCATAATATAATTGACATAAGCATAGGTTTTTTTTTTTTACAAAACTATTTGTTTCAATTACATTTTGAAATCTGATTAGATTTAAGTCACTGATTTTTATCAACTCGGTGTGCAAATCTGCTCTGAGAACTGATTTGTCCTTGAAAACCTTAAAGCTGAGGACAATTCTGTGACAGGTTAGAGTAACAATCCAGAAGTACTTCACAAAAGTAGTTTCATTCTTTATTGGGGGCCTTAGACTGCTTTATGAATATTGCTGGGATTTTATGTGATGGAAATAAGTGATGGCTTAGGATTTTGGACTGGCCACACCTCTGGGTCCTGGAAAACAAAGGTTGGTAAAGAAAGAAAGCACCTATGTTCTCCTCTTGATTTAAACTGCTTGGGTGATGTATTGAGATTAGTAAATGCAATTTGGCAACCTTTGGATAATTTGACAGAAGGGCTAGATGTTCATGAGGATAATTTCACTATTTTATTATAGTATAAAATTGTATAAAATTTTATAATAGTATAATAAAATAGTATTATTACCTGCCATTAGGCAGCATTTCCTGGTTAAACTATCTTCTATTATAATGTTTTGAACAGATACTATACTATACAGAGAGTGGTTCAATGTGGCATAACCTGGAATTCCTTTTAGATAACCAAAAGGTATACTGTGGTTGCTATACATGCCTGTCATATACAGGACTGAAGAAGGCTGCATTGGGTTAAATTGTCATTTTCCACTGACAGTGAGCAAAATATTACTAAATATAATAGGGTATGTGTGTGTGCGCACATCTTTTGCAACCTGTATTTGAGTTATTTAATTACCTAGCTTTGCTACTTGATTTATGGAAAGAGTAGTGTTGTGGTGATTAAAATTTTGAACAGGTCTGTGTTTACTCCATTACTTTTGAGGCATGGAATTAACATTCCATCACTGCTCACCTTTGTAAACCACAAACAATTGTACTCTGTAGCCTCTTATTTGCCATCTGGTGATATATTAAGGAAGTATTTGTTTCATATTTTCTTAGGAACTTCCACAATCCTTATTTTGGAGGGCAACATGGCCTGAAGGTTTCAAAAAAAGTCTGTTTGTTCATAACCCTGCCTTTTAAGTTTCTGTAGATTTCTGGTGATTAATTGTGTGACTCTTTCTGTTGTTTGATAGCAATTCAGTTTTCCTCCTCTGTCGCAACAAGAGTCTCAGTTTTCTCTCCCACACAATTGCAAGCAGGTTGATACATGATTGGCTGAAGGTTGATACAAATACTTTATAAATACTGGATATCATTCATCGAAAGAATGATCCTATGAATTCATTACCAAGTTGGTATGACAAGGTTTGGAACTGTGATTACAATAAGCGTGATGCTACTTGATGAGCAGATAGTTTCCAAGATTCCCAGCCAAACACCTTCTATCAACTTTGTGTGATTATATAGTCAGCCCTCCACATTTCAGGTTTTGCTTTTGCGATTATTTGATTATTCATGGATTATTTGCTGTCACCTCTGCGGCCTCTGCTGCATTTATTAATAGGGATTGTAAGCCTCGTGAAACTGAGAAACTGTGAACGAAGCTTGTAAGTCCCTGTTAAAAATGGTGTGGGGCAGCAGTGGTAGTGGCACTAATCCCCACCAGCCAGCCACCCACCCACCCGCTTCTGCCTTGTGAAGGAACCCTGATGCCTAAAAGGAATCCATGATGGATTGAATATGGTGATCATATTTTTTTTCGTGTTAAATATGGTTTGAGAGGGCCTAGAGTTATTCAGGTAAAGCTAGGATGAGTCAATTCCCATATAAATTGGTTTACATAGTGAGATTGTGGAGTGATAATTTAAGGGAGGCCAAACAGATTTCTAAGTATATGTCATGAGAGCCAAACAAACACATTAGTTATCATTCTTCCCAATAAATGTTGGAAGAAAAAAATGTATATCAGATGGTAAGAAGATGAAGACAGTTTTCAGTTCTTCAGAATAAGTGGCCAAATTTTGCCAGATATATACAAAGGCTGGAAGAGAGGAAGGCTGCATTATTGTAGGCATAATTCATTTTCTTTGAGTAGCATTCTTTGATTCGTAGGGAGGGTTATCATGGAGAAATGATTTGAGAAGATGATATGATTTTCAGATAAAGTTTGGCTGTCAACTGTATGTCATTTCATTCATTTTGTCTGTGATTTAGCTTTTCAATTAAAATTGGGAAAACATCTTTCATACTGCCAGACCATTACTCAATTCATTTGCATCAATGAAAACACCACAGAATGCCTGAGTATTTGTTTTGATGTCATTCCAGCCACTATACCTTTTTATTTGTGTTATCAGGCTAAACTTGTGAGGAAGTATGCTTTACTTAACAGATTTACAAATAGATTTCTTAAGTGCTACAGTAATGCAGCTAATTAAAAATTATGATGCTATGGTTGTTGAGACATTTACTCAAATCTAAAGCCCAATTAAATTGAAATGAGGAAAATTTTGCACCATTTACTTTAAATGGTGAAAGCTATTGACATCACTGGTGCAAATGTTGAATGCTTAATGTTTGCATAAAATGAGCATGTCCTACAGTTCACTGAAGCCAGAGTGCTACGATATTAAGCTAATTTAACGCTATTTAAATCTAAATACTTTAGTTTAACTGAGTTTTGAATTACACTACCTGCATTCCCCAAGTACATAGTTATATTTTAAGAGTCTTCTTTCCAGAAATCTTTAAACTCTGAGTGGGATTCTTAGGCTTGTAAGACAAATTGAACTTTATTATCTTCACTGCTTGGCCACTTAAAACTCATAGACTTCTCCAGCAAGTGATTTTGCCGTACCATGTTCGGCATGTGGCTCAAACCATTCTTAGTGGTGTCAGCTTCTGTGTGATGTTTCCAAGGGAGATGGCCAGAACTTAGTTTAAAGAAGCTTTCTCTGAAAGGCAATAAAAGCATTAAAAAGTAGCAAAGGCACAGAGTGTTTTCTCCTTTTCCATTTAGAGATGGTATTTTCTCTGTCTGGAGTTTCTCTACATAGTTGTTATCGACACTGGACTGACTAGAGCGGAAAAGAGTAAGAGGTTGCTACCATACAGGGTGGGCCCTATTGTTAGGTTGGATGAGACAGCTGCCTGAGTCAACACATTTTGGGTGTCATGAAAAGGCAGCCAATTATTAATTATTCAATTTGTTGTTATTATAGTGTTACTGCCAGGGTCAGGAAGAGGTTACTGCAAGATTTTCTGCTATAAGTGTTAAAATAATTTGGTATTATGCATGAAAAGTGTATGCTCTGCTGTGCCTCAGACAGCAAAATGTGTTCAGCTTGCCTGGCCACCTGTAAATGCCAGCTATAGGGTCTGCAGCTATGTGTGTTCAGGTATGTCTTCGTTGATCAACTGAAAATGAGCAGCGTAAGCCTCAGTTTTTTCATGTTTGTAGATTAATGGCTATTTATATGGGAACAGCCCTACTGAATGGGGCTGATGCAACTACAGTGTTCAACCAAGATGCATAGAAATGAGTCTCCTTCTATATTATCTTTTCACTCCCCTCCCCCATTAACCTCCAGCTAACTTGCCAGGCAGCTGTTCAGTGGGCTGTACTGTGCTTGGAGTGGAGTTCCTGTTAAAATTGTATATTACTAGTGACTGGACTGATTGGGACTTGGGAAAATGCCACATTCGCTGGATATATGTGCCAGATGGGATCTCAGTGCAGAGTAGGTTAAGTGAAATCTCTGTTGTGAATAATGAGTGGGGAATCTGTGTGTGTGATTGGGGGGGGGAGGATGCAAGTGTAGAAAGGCTGTAGGTATATTTGAAGTGGGATGGGTGTGAACACTGTGTGTGTGTGTGTGTGTGAAAAAGAGAGAGAGAGAGAGGTGGAAAAGGACTCCCACATTCAGCGATATCCACCCTGGTGGGCCTCAGAGGCAAAAGTTGCCTGCTTCCAACCTACATAGACAACGCTGTGGCTTTGGGTGAAGGCACTAGTCTCCCAATATGAATGTGCAACTCAGTGAGTCATTTGCTCTTGTCTTAATACTTATATTGTGGTTCGGTGGGGGATATTTGGAAAAATCTGTAGGTTCTGTACCACATTTTAAAATGTATTTAAACATGTACTCCTTAGCATCAGTGTTTACTCTTCAAACACTATTTTCTGAGTTTTGTTGTATACAACTAGAGGCAATTGAGGATTAGAAAAAGGGTAAGATACCCTTATGTTAAATTGTGATTTAACATTCATCATTACAACAAATGAACAGGTTGATATATGTACTGAAAAGTGAGTGGGTTGGTTTTTAAAGACACTGGCGCTTGTGTTATCAATAGTGTAACGTCTGTTTTGCCATCACCTTTGGCGGCTTTAATAGTCTTGCCTTAAAGTGGAAGACTTCTCACTGCAAGATGAAGAATGACTTCAGTGGCTCTTAGCAAATTAGGTGTCTGAAGTGTGTCATGCAGCTGCAGGTGCAGGATGCATGATATCTGTATTTTTTGCTGCTTGAAAAATAAAAACAGCCAAATAAGTAAGCTTTCCATTTCTTCTGGAAGCACGTGCCATTCCTTTTCAAGGACATTTGATGTTTTTCCCTGCAGATGTTAAATTCTGTGGAGGAAGAAAGAGGTTCTCATATCTGATAGTATTCACACATAGCGAAGCTTATTGCATATTAGTGTATATACCTGGCATTGCCCGGGATTTTATATTCTCATAGGTAATACTTGTTAGAAAGATTTGAGATCCTGTGTCTCTAATTCTCCAAACTGTCTTGTCCAGTACCTGTAACTTTTCCCCATATTCCCAAATCCAATATGTGTTCAGAGTTATTAACATACAGAGGTTGGGTTCTTGAGGGAATACACTGTCCTCCACCTTGCTGCTAGGCTCATCTCCATAGCATCCAGTCTATTCAAGACAGACACAGTTGACGGAGGCCCAAGAGCTCTCTGGCTGAGTATTCTAAAGGCCCTTCCCTAAACTGCAAACTCCAGGATTCCATAGAATCTTCTCAAGTAGCCAACCATATGAGGTCTTCGCCTGATACAGACAAACCAACTTTGACTTTTATACATTAAATGATAGAGGTGAGGTAGAAGATGAGAAATAACTATATAAATAACTATACTAATAATTGTAAATAGATAGTTATTATCAAAAGGGTGACAAATTGTTTTTACTAAGAGGAAGTTTCAGCACATCATTTGACGTTTGTACTGGATAGCAAATTCTTACCACAGCACCTTGTGCCAGGATATTTGTTTTAATGTAATTAACCTCTAGTAATTCTTCATTTAATTCACTTTCCAACCATTTGTACTATGTGTGCGTGTGTGTGTGTGTATTGCAGAACCCCCAAGATGGCTCTCAATGTATCTGAGGAATAGGCCTGTGTGTTTGTGAAACCTCATCTTACAATTTTCTTCCTGTCTTAAAGGTGCAACAAAGTTATTGGCTGTTTAGTGACAACAGACTAAGGCAGTTACCCCTTTGAAATTTATTGCTGTTGTGTGCCTTCAAGTCATTTCCAACTTATAGGGATCCTAAGGCAAACCTATCACAAGGTTTTCTAGGCATGAGAGTATGTGACACACCCAAGGTCACCCAGCAGGTTTCCATGTCTGAGCAGGGAAGGCACCCTGGTCTCCAGGATCATCACTTGCAATTGGTGTTGTTGTGGTGATGGTGTACCTTCAAGTCATCTTCAACTTATGACGAACCTAACGTGAATCTATCAGAAGGTTTTCTGGGGCTGAGAGTGTGCGATGTGCCCAGGGCAACCCAGTGGGTTTCCATGGGTGAGCAGGGACTCGAACCCTGGTCTCCAGAGTGGTAGTCCAGCGCTCAAACGATTCCACGCTCAAATCACTGTTGGCTCTCATCAACAGCTAAATCTTTCATCTCTTATTTATTTACAGCAAAAGTGGTGGGCGACAGGTTTAAGTGTACAATTTTGTGTCCAGAACATTACAGAGTGTTAGGGTTGCCAATTATCTCTTGATACAAATGATGTCCCTTATTTGAGGGCCAGAAATTGTCTGTTTTAGGGATGTCAGGTGTTTCTTATTGTAAGTGCTGTCTTCTATCTGAAGGTTGGAAGGCTTTTCCTTTCATGCAGACTGAACAAGATGCCATAAAATCCTGTAATTTGGGGGTATCATCCCTTGATATAGACATTGTGGAATTTATGAATGTGGACCATATGTTAATTTTACAGAGAAGTACATGGCTGAATTAGCTGAAATCAGTACTGTCATTTGGTCTTTAGGCAGAACACAAACTTCTTAATAGCCAGTTCCTGATTGCCTACTCTGCATGTCATGAATTTTGTGTGTTGCTTATTGCTATTTTGAAAAACCTGGCAATGCTACAGCGTGTTCAAGGGAATGCTCATCTGCTCCTCACCAAATTATTGGATGGACATAACAGTTTTAAGAAACACATTGTTGCGTTTTATAGTCAGGCCTCTTTTGTAGTGCTTTTCCTCAGATTATAATACTTTGCCTAGCTCTAGATAACTGGGAAAGGAAGATCTCTGTTGAGAAGAGTCTTTTGTTGTTGAAATGCCTGTGTTATCCTTGACAGTGTATGTTATCCTTAGGAAAAACATTATGGCAGAGTTGATGGGTGTTGGAGAGGAGTTTGGGTATCACTTCATGGAAATGCGCTTAAGTTTGTGCTGCTATCAAGAGAAGGAGATGGAAGGCAGATAAGAATCTTTTGGTGGATTGCTGAGGAATCAGATTGAGCCATGGCAGTTAAAGTAGAATAATTTCCCTTCCCTCTGTTTAAAGGGGAAGAAACTGTTTGTTGTTTAACAGTAGGAGCAACAATATCTTCTTCCTATTTAAACAAGAGGAGGGAGAACAATTCTATTTTAACAGCCATGGCTCCATCGTACAAAATTCTGGAGCTTGTAGTTTGATGAGGTACTTAGAATTTTCCTCCCGTGTTGAGAGGGAATCCTTGCTGTGGATTTTGATCCTCCTTTATGCTTCAGGGACAGGGATTTCCAGTTAATCAATCAACCTTCTTCTTGTAAGATCCACAGCAATGAATCCATCTCCACTAATACAGAAAAGGAACCTTCATGTTGAGTACAAATGTTCCATTCTCTAAAACACTTCCTGGAACTAGAGCATTTGAGCTCACAAATAGTGAGTTCTAAGTCCTTCTGTAGGGTAGTGCACTGGCAGTTAAAATGACATAAAAGTACTCTAGATATACGTCTGATTTTGTTTCTGCCCTGCAGTAAACTCGGGCGTAGATTTTTACTTGTACAGGCAGGTCGTCTAGGCATGTAACTCAGGTTTCAGGAGGTTATGCCACGCTTGGTTTTAGCTGGCAGAGCATTTTGTGCCTGGTACATTTTAGAGCATACAAGGAATGTCCATCTGCCTCCACCATATTATTGGACGCACCTAACAATCGGGGTTGGAGCTAAGGTAGTCTAATGTAATAGCCCAAGCATTTGCTCTATTCAGTTTTTGAATAGAGTTTTGAATTTTCTTTCCTGGATAGAAAGAAAATTTATGATATGGTATCCTCTAATCTGGATCAGTTGTAGTGTCTAGGTAAACAGAGTGTGGGAAATGGACCAGAATCCAACATTACCTCTAGGAGGTTTTTTGAAAGCACCATGATAATGCCCCATTGGAAAGAGTAAAGGCAAAGTGCCTGCAGATCTGATATTGCAGTGTGACTTAGGCAGCCCTCTATTTCCATTTATAGTTGGAGCAAAAGAGGAAGATCTTCACTTTCCCCCCTACCATAATTAACAACATCAAACTGTTAGGGATCATTTTATTGCTGTTAACAGCATATATCAGGTTGGCTCATATATAACAGCACTGTTAGCAGCATATTTCGGATTGGCTCAAGAAAATTCTGAGCCATGTCTTTCAAGGCCCTTAAGCTTTCTGCAGCCCTAGCCTACTTCTTGAGCTCTTGTGGCAGTGCAGTGAAGGTCTCTTCCTCCTCTGCTCTTCATCCAACATGCTGTGTAGCCATCACATAGACTGGGATGAGATACCTGTTGGGAATATAGCTTTCCTAATGCCAATTGCCCTTAGGTAAACTCTTTCTCAGTGATGCTTTGACACAGTGTCTTGCTGCATTGTCACACAGGTATTTCATTCCATTGATTGATTGATTGATTGATTGATTGAATGATTGCATAACTTGCAAGAAGCAGATAGGAAGCTGATGGGGGGAGTTCTTGTGTTCAGCAGAAAAAGAAAGTTCAACAAGTAAAGCCTACTGGGTGACCTTTAGCATGTCACACACTCTCAGCTCCAGAAAAACCTGTGATAGGTTTGCCTTAGGGTCACCATAAGTTGGAAGCTACTTGAAGCCATATGACAGCAACAGCAATCAATACTAGAAATGGATCATCATTGCTGAGAGATGTATGCAAGCTGAGATATTCATCCCAGAATATTGCAGGGAATTATGGGACAAACATGTCAGCTTGTACTTTGTGGATGGTTTCTCTGTTTGCCTATTGGTTGTTCTTCATGCTGAGACTGCTAAGAAACTGAATATTTGGTGCACCTCTTGCCCTGAGAAAATGGCTATGAAGTCAACCACCGTACCTCACAATACCACAAACTCAATTGCATCTTGCCTTTCTTGTACTCAGTCTCAACTGACAAATTGCAGAAGGCAGAATTGCAGTTTTATGCCAATGCCGGAGGTGCAGGTGAGATGCGGCGGGGTGAATTGACTGCATTTACTGCCATAATTCCTTCCTGCATCCCAGTATGAAAGCTTTATGAGTTGCTTCCATGTGCCTCTGTGTCAGAAGCTGGCTTGAATTATGGATCTACAAGTCAGCTCACAGATAAGATGCTACTTGGTTTTGATACATAGTAACTGCATGGCTGCCCACACTTGCTGTAAGCTAAATGAATTGTCTAGTAGTGCTAGTGACATCAGTTAGTTTCAGTGTTTTTATTTATTTATAGTTACAACATTTCATGTTCCACAACAAAGTCAGACAACTGAATTTCAACCCTATATAGTCATTCAAACTTTTCTTTAGAGAGTTTATTGCAGTACCAAGTTTGGTTGTTCTGCTAATGATCTAAATGTAATTAATAAAATCCTTTGTACAGTTCACATTGTGAAGTAATAGGACTTGTATCCACTGCATATATGCTATATTGTATGGTTTTGTTTATTTGTTTATTAGATTTGTAATCTAGTTTCCATCCTAATTTATTCCAATTAGCTCAAAGTGGTATAGGTGGCTCTACCTCTCCCAATTTTATGCTCAGAAAACCTCTGTAAAATAGCTTAAGCTAAGAGAGAGAGAGAGAGAGAGAGAGAGTACGCACAAGAAAGTGAGAAAGAAATGGCCACAAGGTTATCCAAGGAGTCTGGTGGTTTATTGAGACTTGAACTTGTACCTCTGAAGCCTCAACTCAAAACTATGTAATCACTAGGGTTGTAACTCTTTGTTTATTTGTTGCATGCAAGAATGAATAATTTCAAAGTTTTCGCCCCACTGGGTTGAGATTATGACAGCTTTTGCATATTTTTCTTTACTTTTTTTGGAGGGGGGTTGTGAAAAACTTATGCACAAAAATATTTCCACCAAAAACTGTACTTTGTGGAAAATGCAGTTTTTTCTGCACAAAATTGGGGGAGGGATTGCATAAATGATTTCCTCCCCATAATTTTTGAATTACGAAAAATCTAGTGGTTGGGTGTTTTTCTGTCAGGCTGTCTCAGTGTGTTGAGATACCATCAAGAATGAGAAAATATGCAGATGTTCTTCACATGTCTAGTAACAACTCACATCACACTGACTCAGATGGTGACTCCAATGTCGATTTATGCAATCTTTTTGTGTGTGTGGGGGGAGAGTATCATGTAAATTCATGGGATTGTATATGTGTATGTGTGTTTGTGAGTCTGCTGGCCCACTTTATGTACAGTATTTGTGGATTTCAACTGTATAATCCAGCCTTCAAGTTTGGAAATTTCTCTAATAATCAGAAGTAGTAGATGTGTGCAGGCAAAATCTGAATAGCCTTGAACAAATTGACAACTTTGATAGCAAAGTTGGCAGGAGGGGAAAATTCTCCTGTGAAAATGTTCAGTCTTGTGCAGAAGAAGTACAGGTTGAGCCCTGTCACCAGAAGGTATTCCAATATAGGGCCTTTCTGCACTACACTGTTATAGTGCTATTATTCCACTTTCAACAGCCTTTGAAATTGTGGGGTTTGCAGTTTAGGGAGCTGCGTTTTGAATTCTCAGCCAGAGAGCTCTTTGGCTTCAGTAAAGTACAAACCCCAGAGTTACACAAAATGTTGAAAGTGGAATAATAGCACTGTAACAGTATAGGGCAGAAAGGCCCATAGTGTAGGCACACCTCTGTACTTGCTTTCTATATGGTGTATGTATGTGTATATCTATATTTATATCTATGTGTAATGGAAAAGTATGCAGGAATATTTTGGTTAAAAAAAGCCTCTGAAAAAGAAGCTCCTTTTTAAAAAATCTTTTTATGTCCATCCACCCCTCCTTTTCCTCTGCTCAACTAGAAGTTTCTTAGCAGCATTGGCACTGGGAGGATGATGAAAGAAGATTGCAGAAACACACACTTTCAGTGTTGTTTTGCAGTGGTGTTTCTGCAGTAAACAATGCAATAAAAGCGAAGCTGGGAAAGAGTGGGATTCTACCTTAGGTGGTCTTGCCATAGCCGTATGTGGCTGCCTGAAACAAGCAAGGGAAGAAGCAGCTTCCCCCAGAGTCCCTTATTGAGCATGTGTGAACGGCAAAACAGAGAGGAGAAGGGAGAGCAGATAAGTCTGCCTAACCAGCTACTTCCAGCATGTTAAAAAAAACCATAGCCATCAAAATGGAAATCATAAGGAAAGTGGAGACTGGTGAAGGAAATAATGCCTGAAAATAATGCCTGAAGAAGCTTTAAAGTGGTCTCTTGTTGTTGTGTGCCTTCTAGTCATTTTTGTGACTGTAGGGTGGCCCTATCATGGGGTTTTCTGGGACTTGGAGTGTGCTGTGTGTCCAAGGTTACCCAGTGGACTTCCATGGCTGAACTGGGATTCGAAACCTGGTTTCTAGGATTGTAGTCTGGCACTCAAACTGCTACATCATGCTGACTCTCAAAAGCCGTTTCCACACTAGACTGTTATAGCGCTATGATTCCACTTTCATCCTATGGAATCCTGGGGTTTGCAGTTTTGGAAGGGGCCGGCTAGCCCCTTCCGAAACTGCAAACTCCAGGATTCCATAGGATGTTGAAAGTGGAATCATAGCGCTATAACAGTCTAGTGCAGAAATAGACAAAGTGCCTCAAGAGCAGAGCTTTCCAAACTTTTCATGTTGGTGACACACTTTTTCAGACATGCATCATTTTGCAACACAGTAATTCCGTTTTACTGGCAAAGCAGAGGTTAAACTAACACCTTATAAGAGATACAGACACATAAGTAAGTTGTAATAACAAAATGTTTGGGGACACAACATATCTCCTGAAATCTTTTCATATATTTTAAAAAATTTATGATTTATAAATAATAATATACATTTCCAAGATAGCGGGTGAAACAACTACACACTTCAGGCGACACACTAACTTGTCATGGCACACCATTTGGAACGCCCTGCTCTAAAGGGTTCAAAATGTTTTTTACTTATGCAAGTTTGCCTTGACCAGGTTGTTTCATTTCACTTGTAACTATTGTTTGAAGAAAAAAAAATCTTCTGAAGCATGTTGAACTGTTCTTCTTTTTTTGTGGTGTGTGAATGTAACTTTATTCTTTCCATGTTATTTCTGCTTCTGGTACCAAAGTTTGTGTTAAAGAAGTAATGCTTCTTTAATGTGTTAAAGAAGTTAAAGAATATATCCACTTTATTCACTGAGGTATACCTACAATTTTAAAAAGTTAAACATTAACTTGCAACTATTTGGAGTGACACGCCCCTAGTTTCTTATAAATCTTTTTGCATACTGTTCACGTTTCTGCCCAGTTTTTCCTAATATAGCCACTAAATATACATTTGACTTCCTGATTTGTTTATATATGTTTTCAACTCTTCATTTTTATTTACTTGATTTTGTGATTTTTTCCCCAGAAATGTGATGAATAATTTTACTCAAAGTACTGCCAGCCATGGCTGTAAGAACCTATGAAACATTACAACACAGTGGAATTGCAGATAGAATGTTTTGGTAATAGTCTTGGGAAATGCTCTTGACAGAGGAACCCAGTCCCCTGGCCACATTGCACTGTGCTAACTTTTAACTTGATGTGTGCTAACTTCGACTGACTGGTCCGTCTACAGTACAGGTGTCAGGGAAGTACCGTTGTTCAGCTTACATGTAGCTGACGGCAAGAATTTGCCAGAGGAAATTTTGAATAAGCCTTTAGTAACGTTGCGCTTGAAAACAAGATAATGGATAACTGCTGATTGTCTTCTTTCAACCTGCAAAGAAGAAAAACAATAAAATGACTAACAAAATTACCATCTACTTGCATAATTGTATAAAACAATGCTTCTTCTGTTTCTTTTTCTCTATTTTCAGTGCTGTAGTGTGTTTAGTAAGGGTGTAAATCCTTGATGTTTTCATCATCACATGCAAAGACAAATAATTTTGGTAGTTTTCTTCTGCTGCGGGTGAGAGAACATTCCTCTCCAGTATTCTTGCCATATTGAAATGTCCTGAAGTGCTGAGGATCAGTTATTCTGCAAAGAAAAACATGGTTTTTTGGGGGGGGGGTTGCAGTTTCTCAGTTTCTCTGCAGGGTTTATTCCCCAAAACATTTGTTTTCTCCACATAATAATTCTTCCATGTAACTTGGGACTTTCATAAACCAGGAGAAAATTGTGCAGAATTGTCATTGGTCTCTTATGCTTCCCTTTGGGTTTCCCAGATCAATCTGGGAAGATATAGTTACATGTATTTCTTCCATCTCAAGTTGTATATGCCTTTCACAACATCCTCTTTAGATGCACATTGCTTCTTACACCCTTTTCGCACATTACCCGTTCGCGCGGCTGGGCGGGGCATCTCATGCGAAAAGCCTCAGCAGGAATGCTGCCGCTTCCCTGCTGCTTGAGTTCTGCAGCAGTTTCCTGGTCATGCGAGCGCCGCACGAACGCCCCGCCCCTTCCTACTGCAGCGCAACCTGGGAATTGCAGGCTAGCTCTGGGGCAGCAAGCGCGACCGGCCCGGCTCCCAACGCACCGCATGCCAGGTAAGTGCGCGCGGGCCCCAGGAGCATTGTGTGACTGCGCACCATTTCCGGCTTTAAGCCGAAAATGAAAAAGTGTGTGCGTGGTCCTTGTGAGGCCCTTGAACATCGTGTAAATGGGAGTGTGTCATGCAGACTGCTCCTCTCATTAACGCTACGCTCAAGGGGCCCTCTTGTTTTAGAAACAGCGTACGAAAAGGGCCTTAGTTTTATACTATACTGGCGTATATATCTAGTGTTGATGGGATTTTATTTTCTTATAGGTAGTACTTGTTAGAAAGATTTGAGATCCTGTGTCTCTAATTCTACAAGCTGTTTTGTCCAGTTTCCCATATTTCCCAATCCAATCTGTATTCAGAGTTATTAACATATAGAGGTTGGATTCCTGAATGAATATACTGCCCTCTTCCTTGCTGCTAGGCCTCATCTCCATAGCAACCAGCCTATTCAAGACAGACACAGTTGACTGAGTCCCAAGAGCTCTCTGGCTGACAGTTCTAAAGGCCCCTCCCTAAACTGAAAACCCCAGGATTCCATAGAATCTTCTTAAGCAGACAATCATATGAGGTCTTCACCTGACACAGACAAACAGACAAACTTTGGCTTTTATTTATTAGATATTTCTATGGCAGTCATACTGACATTGTGACCCACCCTCAGACCATCCTGAACTCAATGACCAAGCCACCCCAGTGGAAGACCAGTGCTTTATAACAGAGAAATAATTAATCCACAGGGAAAGGCCAGCTAGAAGTGTGTGTGTGTGTGTGTGTAGACACCATATTCCAAAGTGGGTGTAATTTGCATATATTCATATTTATTTCTCTCTGTGTGTCATTCTGTGTTCCTCTTTGGGCTCACACAAATACACATAGATTGGTAGCCTGCTAGTGGCATATACTGGTTTAAGATAATCTTATATCTGTGTATGTCTGGTTTGATAACTACAGAGGTTGGTATTCCCTTCTTCCTACTACAGTGATCAAAACTATCCCTCAGGCCTACTGTAGTCTGCCTAGAGGAGAGTTTGGGGTGAGGGAGAGAAATCACAGAAACGTCTGACTGTGTTCCTGTTGCCAGATATGAAGTCACTACGTCAGCTGCTGAGATGCCGGCAAAATCTCAGTAGATGACATAATAGTTTTCATCTGGGTAGATGAACATAGCCAGATGCTTCTCCTCCAAGCACAAATGGCTGTGAGCTTCAACAGCAATGTGGTAAGTTCCGGGGTTGTCAAATGACTTAGCATAGCATAATTCTTCATTGTCTGCTATGCTACCATGAGCACTTAAGAACTGCAGCCAATAAATCTAAAAAGAACCACTTCTCTGAGCAGTGTAGAGAGCAGAGACTGGAATGCCAAATAATGCTACTGTAGCTTCCATAAACCCTCAGTAAATGTGGCCATTGGTCCAAAAAAGTAAATTTTCCAATCTCTTTAAAGTAGAGCAAGAACTGCAAAATGTCCATTCACTTCTAAAATATAAGTGTGGCCTCATACATTAAAACAGTAAGGAATCCACAAGTTTGAGGAAGAATTTAGTAAAAAAAGATTTCCTTTGCCTAGTAGGTGCATTGTGTCTTCACATGTACGCTATAAATTTTAATAACAATGAGTATGAGCCTGACAAAATCCAACTCTTCCAAGATTTGTGTTCAGAATTCTCTATTAAAACCAATTTGGACAGAAAATTGCCTGACTTTGGCTAGATATTTGTTTGATTTGTGAAGAGGAAGATCATGAAAGATCCATTCAGTATGTGGTTGACCATCAATTACATTTTCCTTGTCAGTTTCCTCTAAATGAGGAATTGTATGTACAGCAAAAGGAGCCCTTTAAATGAGGGATACACTGCATGTAAAAAGAACTGATTGCTATAGAGCGAGTGTGCTCTGAAGCCCTGATTAAGGCATACACTAGGTCTTTGTTACAGCTGGTTACCAAGCCATGCCAATTTGTTTTTTTATTTTTGTTTTTGCTCTCGAGAAAGCAGGCTAAGTCATGTGATGTCTTATTGGTTTTTGAGGAAACAATTTCCCACTTTTTCTATTTTTCAAGAAAACCCTCCAAAGTGTTTTTCATTCTTTTAAGGTATTTCTGACCATATCTCTTGTTTGAATGTCTGCTTAGATTTCCAGGGGCTACATTTTATCTGGCAAGGAAGCGATGCACTTCCTTATTCTGCAGCACACTGAAAAAAAAAATGTTGGTGGCACAAACTGCAGCTGTTAGCAGAAAGTTTCTCTCTGACAATTGGCTTAAATGAAAGGGAGAGTCTGGGGATTGTTGTATCAGCCTTTTGCTCTGCAGTGGTTGTTACAAGCCTTAAGTCGTGGACAACTTCAAGGATAGATGAGAAAAATGTGTCAAGTTAGGAAGTTGGACTACTTTCCTACCTTTTTCCCGTTCACTGAACAGGATCCCAATTGAACTTGTTAGTGTCGAAGAGAAATACATGTCCAGGAGGAATGCATTACTTGACTTTTCAGTGGCTCCCATTTTACTTTGTTGCCAAAGTTCTGTACCATGCTGAATACTTTGCTGAGCTTAGTTAAGTGATACTGCTGTGGTACAGTAACAGCTTTAGTGTCAGGTAGTGTTGTTTTGGAGAAACTAATAATATGGCTTAGCACAGTAAGCCTGCTGCCAAAATCCTTGGATGTCTGCTTTATCTAAAGATGTGCTTCCTATAAAATCCTCTCTCTCTTCATTGTGAAACTGATGTGGTCAGAGGGAAGAAACTAATGGTACTGAGGCTTGGTGCTACAGACACTTTCCATTTTATAAAGCTGAACTGGTGGGGCCCAGCAGAACTGTACCAACTGCAATTAGTTTCACTGAAGCTGTGTACTCTTGCTCTAGAGATGAAGCATTTATTTCTTAGGAACAGTGAATACTGCATGCTGTAAGCTTTATTTCAGAGGAACCAAGTCACAAAACCACCTCTGAGTATTTGTTGCCTATGAAATTCTTGGTGTTACCATAAGCTGACAGGTGACTTGAAGGTACATACACGCATAAGCCTGTCCAGCTGTACAGTTATGCTCTTTCATCTCTGTGGAGAACTAACCTGAAAACCACTGGAATATGTTGAAAAAAGAACCCCAAAAGTTTTGAACGTTTTAAAACTAATGCATTAATCTTAGCAGTTGCTTTTCTTTCTAAATATTTCTCAGTATTTTATGAGTAATGAACAGAAGTTCCTGGTTACATCAACATTTATTAATGCTTTATTTTTACTTCGTAAAATAATGTTGTCCTGCCCTTGTTACTCTGCAGACTGTAATGATGTTACAGGGAACATCATTATTTAGAATATGTTCCAGTTAAACAACATACAGAGATCAGTCACTTTGTATGTAGTGGAGTGGATAGAAGTGCCAGCCTTTCTTACTTGTAAATTTCTCTGTAAAACGTTATCATTGGAACGTAAGAGCTAGCTCTGCCAGATCAAACTGCAGACCTGTCTCTGTTTACATAAAATCCCCATGGGAAGTCCAAAAGCAGGTCATTAGTATAGCAGCATCCTTCCACTTGTGCTTTACATCAACTGTTATATAACATTCTACTGCCTCTGGTGCTGGAAATAATATATAGATGACATGACTAGTAGTCTTTGATAGCCATGTCCCCATTTAAAGTGTGTTTGGCATATTTTACTGATGAAATTCTTTATTAAGTTGGATTGTAGGGTCATTGTGTGCAGAATAATTTGAGTTCTGGAATATTGTTGTACAACCACAGGATAAACTCAGAAGTAGCCCCAATAAAACAAATAAATGTTTATGTTATGCAGAAGGGCTTATAAGTGCTATTTTCAGCCTGTATTCCATACATCTGTGCCTATATAAATAGCAATATAGATACCTGTATTTGTTTGTATTGGCTTTTGAGTATGATGGCTGTTAAATTACTTACTAGTAACTGTTATTTCACTTACATTGTTATTAGACCCATTTTTAAAACTACAGTCACAGATAGGAATGGTTTCTAAAAACCAGGTAAAAGAAATTCTTTAAGTTCATCAAATGCAAGAACATACTATAACAATTTTCACTTAATGTATTGGGCATTCTGTTTAGGGAGAGGTTACAAATAGTCAGCCATTGGTTTTACATTATGCTTCTACTCTGGCAAGTTCATTCATAGCCCATTCACCTTGACACTGACCTATCCGCTTTCACTGATTTCTGGAACCATTTACTATTGTTGAATCCAATGCTAGTGGTCACACAAGTGCAAACCCATTTAAAGTGTCAATTTGGTGGTGAGTGGCTGAGATAAGCCTTTAGCAAGATGTATCGATTTCTTGTTCCATTCTTGTCACTTGTGTCTTGCACCTGCTGTGTTGTCAACACCACTCAGTGTGACATTTTTATGTTCTTTTCTGAAAGAGATGGCTTGCTTGCGGCTGTTGTGTTTCTCGTTTAGGCTATCATTCTTTGGATTCTCGTCTTGATAATGCAGACACTAACCAGACTTGGATCTGTGGAACTTGGCTTCCTCCTGTAAGATACATTGTGAAGCATTACATACATTGGTTTAGGGTTGTGGCCAGATTTCTCTTATGAGATAGTCTGGTAGAGAACGCACACTGTACTAGAAGGATATGGCTGCTTATGGGTACTTGCTTTATATTACATGTGTATGAGCTTAATTTGCATATTGTAAAAAAAGTCCTTATTTGTAAAAAGAAATACTATGTTAGATATCCAGTCACAAAGACTTAAATCCAGTGGTTATTACTAATAAGACTAGACACTGGATCAAAAGTGTTTGCTTATCAAATTCCTATTGATTCTGTGGTCTTACTTTAGTTGGGATTAATAATTAGATTTATGTCAAAGACTTGTAAATGTGAGTTGAGCTTGTGAATACTCAGTGGAATTATGATTACTTACTTTTTGTTTATGTGTTAATTTATATAAAAGCATTTCTGTCTGACAGATCAGCTCTTAAAACAGCTATTATACAGATATACCTCCATTAGCAAAGCATCTGACAGTAAAGCTCCTTTTTATAATGGTTTTTTGCTCCTGCTCTCGTTTCTGTTTTGTCTTGTCTCTAGCTGGAGTTTTCTCAGCAGCATTGGTACTGGGAGGATGATGAAGAAGGGATAAAGAAACATAGACTTCTGGTGTTCACTTGCAGCTCTGTGTTCACAGCAAACAGTGCAGTAAACAAAACTAGAGCTAGGAAAGAACTAAATTCTAATCTGGCTGATCTTACCGTAGCCACGTGTGCCAGTTTAGGACAGGAAAAGTAAACAGGAGCTGCCTCCAGAATCTCTTACTGAGCACAAGAGCAGCCAAACAGAGAGACAAGGGAAAAGCAGATAAGTTTCCTAACCAGCTCCCTCCAGCATATTAAAAGAAAAAACAACCCATAGATCTATATGGTTCACCACCAACATGAAATCATAAGAAAAATGGAAGGTGCTGAAAGAAAAAACAAACCCTGGAATTATTTTGGGAAAAACCTTCAAATAGTCTCTAGAAGAGGCTTAGTTGACCTAGCTGTTTCATTTCCCGTCTGCATATTATTAAAATAAAAAGTTTGCTGAAATATGTTACTGGAATATGCTCTTCTTTATGGTGTGATGTAGGAACCTATCCCTATTCTTTCTGTGTTATTTCTGCCTTTGGGCAAGTTCTCTGTTAAAGAAGTAATGTCCAGGATCACATCTATGTTGTTAATGGAGGAATGCCTGTAATTTGATTGATGCTTGCTTTAAGATGTCATAAAATGTTCCAAAATAATAAACTGCTGTACAGGCTTGCTGTGATACCAGTGATATCACTTATAGTGGCTCTTCAGATATTGTTAGATGCTGGTTTTATGTGAGTGTTGTTTAGAAGGGTCGTATCCAGTTGCCTCTCTCTTGTTGGTGAAATGCTCTTTGAACAAGCAGAGGCTTCTGCAGGTCTGTGCCCCTCATATTTGCTGCTCTTGGTAGAGTAGGTTGTTGGAGATGGTATACGCGACTGCAAAAGAAAGGGCATGTGCAAGATCACCCCTTCTTTCTGTTCACGGAAGACTCTACAGCTTTAAAGAGTTTTCAGCAGAAGCACACAACTGGATACAATCCCGAAGATATTGTTCTGACATTTCATTTGCAAATCCCAAGACTTCTTTCTACTAGAATTTTAAAATATGCAGGCCACAAAGAAGGGATGATGAGCTGGAGGAGGCACAATGAGGAGTGATGTGATTAGTACTCCATTGCCATAGCATTGGCAGCAATGAATGACAGCCAGGCAATTGAAAATATTTCCAGAAATGGCAAGAAGTAGATTGAAGAGAACAGTTTCTTTGATATTTTGTGCAAAAGGATGGAGTCTTGTTACTGCTATCCATGAGGTTTTAGAATATGTCTGTGGATTACTCTTATCAGTAGAAATTTTCATCACATGCTGTTAATATTGCTGAAGTATAGAAAAGCTCTTTTTAAAAATAAGAATCTTGGGTACCACTCAGATTCTTTAAGGATGCATGCTAAAATATTCAGGGGAACCTTGTTATCACAGCATCACATTTGGTGGATATAATATTTTCTCCTTGTTCTCTTGTGGAGAATGTGAAGTGTTTATCTTGTTTCATTTATTAAATTTATATTTTGTCCTTCTTCTACATGGATGCGCGACCTTTTCAGACTTACTGTCAGCTGGAGTGTGGAAGCACACATGCACACAGTCTTTGACACACACATCCTGCGGCATGATGAGTGAGGGTTAAGCCTTCCTTCTTTACCTGCTGAGAGCAGTGAGGCACTGAAAGTATTTCCCATCTCTTAATGATTTCCACTGAGATGTCTGTTTTCCCATAACTAACAGCAATGGGAGAACAGATCCCAGAAGCCTAGGAACACCATTCCACTCCCCGCAGAGTAGTAGAAAGGTGGGTGGGGTCCCCAGCTTAAGGGTTACACAGAAAATAATATGCCACTAAGACATGAGGTGTCTAGACAAAATATAAAGTTAAATATGATTTTGATAAGTCTCCGTGATAGCTAGCCCTAACTTTAAAGTATACTCTGATAGGAGAAGTTGCAGATTCAAATCTGTGTTCACCCGTTAATCACCATCTCTTTAGTCCAGGGAACTATATTGAGTATGCAGACTTATGTAGATGCCAGAAAGGATAATGCCTGACTGTATTACACTTCACATTGGAAAATGGAATTGAGTTTAGTCTCTCTCTCACTACTTGCATTATGAATGAAAGGTCATAATTTGATAGACTGCAAAAAAGTACTTGGATATGCAAACTGGCCAATTTACATGATAGAGGGATTTAAAAAGTGCATGTGAAAATGCCTTCTGAGCATGTAAGATTAAAAAAACCCAGAAGCAGCCAGTATAGATTTGTGGAGAAAATAATCTTTTACAACAAATGGGACCAGTCATGCACCAGTAGAAGCGGTATATCTGGATTTCAGTAAGGTCTTTGGCATTGTCTCATGGAATTTCTTTCCATAAGTAAGTTAAGGAACGACAGTGTAGACGGTGTAGTTAAGACACTGGATTGAAATGGTTCTGTTTCTAAGTTTTTCCTTTTGATTGTTTTCAAAGCTAACTTACTTTTTTCTTCCATAAACTTGCTTAAACAAGTTATTGTAGGTTAGCTCATTCAAGAACATCATTGAATCCCCAGTTCAGTAATTATTATCACCAGTAATTATCTATCTAGTCTCAACTGAATTTTAAGTAAAGCCTGGTGGCAGGGGAGGGATTGTTAGTTCTGCCCAAGGAGATGGTTTTCAGATTACTTTTAGCTAGGACTGCCACCCTAGATGGTTGTGTTGAATGTAGCTTTATCCTTAGAAGACCAGGTTTAAGCTGTGATAACTGCAGGCCTATCTTCTCCCACATAGACTGTTTGCACATTAATGGCTTCTTTGGAGACCTGCTCTCAGAGGCAAGGCTGCTGGTGATAGCAAACTCCTAAGAGTCTTTTCAGCTGTTGTATCTCAGCTTTCAAATGTTCTGCTTGGGACAATCCAGGATGTCTTTGAGCTGGATAAAGACACTTGTTTTCTCAAGTGCTTTAGATCTTCTGGCCTATTATTCTCTGCTTTTATTGCTGAATATGCTGCTGTGCAGCTTTTTTGTTGTCTTATTTTTTTATTACTTTTTAAAATGTTCAGATTTTTGTTTTTAATCTTAGTAAGCTGCAGTGGAACCTGAAGAGAAAGGCACAAAATACCTCAGAAATTAGATAAATGTTACTGTTATAAAATACTTTTTGGGAAACAAAGTACAGAGCAAGAAGAGCAGGCTTTCTGCAAAGCACAGCGCTTGGATTTTCTTGCATTCATTTTTAAAAATGTTTATCTTTTATAAAATAATTTGCATTTTATTTAGACTATGTACATTTCATTATTTTTATTATAACCCAGCACAACTGCTGCAATACCAATTTTGCTTCCCAGAGTGAATGAGATTTTCTACATTATTATCTCTTTTGGGACCACTTCAGGTAAAACAAAACAAAAGTAATATCAACCTTTCCAGCTGCGTGCTTCGGGTCATACCATTCAAAGGCTTACTTAAAAAGAAAAAGACATTTAATTAAAATCCCATTGCAAAGTATTCTAGATCAGTGTTCCTAATATATTAGAGGTCAGCTCAGAATGTGACTGATAGTTCTTATCAGATAGGTATTTGGTTTTATGTATTTAAGGAGCTGGTTTTATGATAGTCACTGTGTTGTAGTGAGTGTCACTATAAAACAGTGGATTTGTTTGTCTTTTTCTCCCACTTTTGGTGGATGAATCAGAAATCAGGATACAATTGTGTGCAGCTTTGGGAGATCCAGTGTACATTATACAGGGCAGGAGAACTTGTTTCTGCACTACTGCCTTTGCAATTCGTTAGAGTCACTTATTATGGGGTTATGATTTGGAGACAGAAAGCTTTGGCACGGGGAAGCATTTAGGGAAGCATAGCAAACAGGTCAACGTTTGGCTAATAGGTAGGTGCTACCAGATCACTGGCTTCCGAACTAAAGTTTAAGACGAGCTCAAATGAATATATGGAAAATAAAGGACAGTTTCCTGTCTCCTGAATATTATATCTACATGGCTCCTTTGTGGTTTTTAAGTTGCTAAGAAATGCTAAGACTTGTGTTGTTAATATGTTACTGAATTTTCTAGGCAATAAACCTGAATGTATTGTTAATTAAAAAACTTTCTGGTGGAAAAGAAATACAATTTAGTGTAATTAAACTACCAGTAGAAAAGGATTGAGAAACAGTATAAGGCTTTGGATGCTGGACTAGGACTGTTGGAAACCAGGGTTTTTATCTTTGCTCAGCCATGGAAACCCACTGAGTAAGTTTGGGCAAGTCACACTTTCTCAGTTGTAGAGAATGGGAATGACAAATGTTTGAAGAAATCTTGGTAAGAAAATCATATGATAAGATTGTTGTAAGACAGAATTGGTTTAAAGGCACATAACAAGAAAAGGATCGTTTAGGCTTCCACTAGTTACTTGCTTCATCTTATTTCTTCTAGTTAAAATTAACAAGCAGGCATTATTTTTATTAGGACCAGCTAAAATTCAGAGACACGTGCAAGCTTTTGAGTTCTCCAGAAGTCTTCATCAGACTATGTTGTATTTTTTACTAAAGTATTTGGCCAGGTGTTGTAGGCACGAACAGTTAAATGCAGTCCTGAGGTGGAGATTTCAGAGTCCGTGAGTTACTATTAGGTCTACAGATACCAGATTACACCTAGAAGTGCACACTGGAATAGTATGGAAATACAGTAGGCCCTCCACATTCACGAGGGATGGGGACACAAATCCCTTGTGAATTTCAATAATAATTGTGAATAGTGCGTCCTCCCTACAGACTTCTGCCTCGCAGGTGCACCACCCAGGCGGGGGGCAGGGAGGCAGGGGACAAGCAATCGCCTTCCCTGTACCTTCCTGCCTCCCGTGCGAGGTGCACCCACACTGGCTGCGGTGGCAGGAGGAACACAGTGAATTGGCCATCTTCCCTGGACCTTCCTGCTACTGGTGCGGGGCGCACCCATGGCAGCAGTGGTGGGGGCGGCAGGAGGAGCGTGAGGAATTGGTGATTGCCCTCCCTGGACCTTCTTGCCCCAGTGCAGGCGTGCCCGCACGTGCAGGCGGGGCAGTGGAAAGAGCGCGGGGAACTAGCAATCGCCCTCCCTAGACTTTCTTGCTGCCTGCACGGGCATGCCCGCACCTGCGGTGGTGGGGGCGGTGGGAGGAGTGTGGGGAATGGGTGATTGCCATCCCCGGACATTCCTGCTGCCTGAGTGGGCACACCTGTCCTGGGGCAGTGGCTGAGGAGGCAAGAGGAGTACAGGAAACTGGTGATCACCCTCCCTGGACCTTCCTGTCACTGGCATGGGGCATACCTGCACCAGAGGCAGGGAGAATGGGGGGAGCAAGCAGGGTGGCAATGGGGTGGGAGGGGGAGAATGGGAGGGCAAGCAGGCACCCTGCGAATAATCAAATTAGCAAAAGTGAAACCCACGAATGTGGAGGGAGAACTGTAGTGGATCTCCTTTCCTGAAAAAAACAAGGCTGGTTGTCTTGTAGATCTTCTACTTCCAAATTGAAGTTGACATGAGGGGATGCAGTATTTCCTGCCTTGTAACCTAGTGTTGTGAATTCTGTTGTTAGTCAAAACTAGAGTAGACTCACAGAAGCAGTACAATTTATTTGGATGTTTATTCATAACAACTGATTCAAAGGTTGTTCTCTATCTTAAACTCAACAGTAGGACTCTGGCTGTAATGTCTAATTATTATTTTTAATGGCATTTCTTGTTTTGTAGGGCCATTTTTCCTCAGATGAGGGACCCACATTTCCCCTACCCTACCCCGAGAGGTGCCAAAGACTGGTACCATGTTCTAATTTTTTATTTGCTGAATAGTAATTATGTTTTTTAAAAGCTGAATTTTTATATTAGCAGATTGTGTTTGTTTTCAGTAGGAACCAGATGGATTTTATTTAAAGCTAAGAATATTGTACTTACTATGAATCATTTTAGTTTTGTCAAAACTAGTATCAGAGAGGCTTTCAAGTAGGAGTACTGGGTTTTATTGGTACTAGGTTAAAAAGTACACAGAAGTAATCCTTTTTATAGTTTAATGGGGCTGACGAGAAAAGATACTATTGAATTCAATGGATTTCCTTCTGATTAGGCATTTATAGGATTCCACAGAAAATTTATTTCTGTGAGAATTCCATTGCGGCACTTTAATTTTTTTTTACATTGTGCAATCAGTCATGTTCTCTAGTATCTAATAGGTTTCCTGTCATACACACATATGCACAATACACATTTAGGCCTTTCCTTGTTGACTTTTTCGTTCTGAAGTTTTGGGCAAAGTGTGTGTAAAGTGATTTAGTTGAAAATGCAGCCATGGCATTTTTTTGTCTCCTAAACATGTTCTAAGAAAAGTGTTTTTATTTAAAAAAAAATTTTTTTTTTTGAAAACCAATATAGCACCATTTTGAATGTTAATTTAGAGCTATGTTGGGAAGGCCATACTTTCCATGAAATTCTGAGAGATAAGAGAAAGAAATTGAAGAGAGTGACTTGGAGAAAATGCTGATGAAGCTTTTAAAAAACTATTTTTTATCTTCTCCATATTATGGTCTCCTCTTTTTTTGTCTTTGGAGTGCTTCTTCTTCTTCTTCTTGTTTTTTTTTTTTAAAAAAGCTTCTACTTTACACTTTAATTTTATTTTTCTTTCAAATCTATATCTATCTATCTATCTGTCTGCCTATCTATCTATCTATCTATCTATCTATCTTGGGTGACACAATGATATTATTATTCATTCTGTCTCATTTAACAGGTTCCGGTATGAACAGGTGCTTGAGGTTAATAGTAGACCTGGTGTAGGCTATTCAACTAATATTAGTCCAGACAAGACAGAACTGCTTCCTCAGATAATGATATAGCTATATGGAACAGGACTGCAGTGCCCATAACTTTATTAGAAGTCCAGGATTAGAAATTTAAAAAAAAATGTGTTGGGCTCACCAACTACTATTTTTGTACCTCATGAGAGTTGGTGTGAGAAAATGAGCATATGACTTTGACAATTTACACATTTGTAAGATTCATAGGACATTTTTGACATATAAAGAGACAAAACAAATACAATTTTTTTAAATGCGCAAAAGAAACAGGAGACATGGCCCAACAGGCTCAAAAGATGTTTATTTTATTGATAAAAAGCCAGAACCATTTTGGTTGTGACTTAAAGCGTTCCTCAGTGACAACGGAAAATCATAAAAGGACAAGTACATATCATATTATATGCGATCATAGCTACATTGATACATTGCTGGTGTGATACTATGTACTGTCACATATCATCTATTAATGATTTTGTGTAGCCCCTGAAAAAAATGCCTTAAGAGTATACACATGCTGAGACATGTTAGGCTTTATTAACCAATAAAACAACCATTTTTTGAGTATCTTGAGACTTGTCTCCAATTCCTTCTGTGGATTTCTTTGGATGCTCCCCAGTTTCCTTTTTTTCATCTTTTAAAATGCAAATAGAAAAATTGAGAAAAAAGAATATGAAGAAAACATTTTAGTTAATTGGTAAAATGCATATTTTAAAGAAATTGTGCAAATTGTTAAATTAGGAGGAATACCTTAAAATCAGTGTGAATTTCATTGTGGGAAGAAAACAAAATCTCACAGTTTGATACACATCAAAGATTGGAAGAAACTGCAGGTAGAATTCAAGACTGAGCAAATTTGAGACTGTAGGATTTTCACATTTATATCTCTGAAAATATCTTGCCAAGAAATATAGGGTTGCCATAAGTTAGAGTCGAAGGTACATAAAAACAAACATGTATTCAGCTTTACTCCTGGATTGGTCAAGAGATGACTGATTGAGAGTGCTCTTGCACAGTATATATTTCTTCCTGAAGAAGGTTGGTGGACAATGCATTCAGTTTGTGAACCCTTTTCCTTTAGAAATGTCATTATGTCCTGTTGGTGTCCTGCCTGCATCATTTGCTGCTTTTGCATCAACAGTTTATTTATTTGTTTGTTTATTGCAGTGCTTTCCAAACTTTTTGTGTTGATGGCACCTTTTTTTAGACATGCATCATTTCATGACACAGTAATTCAGTTTTACTACCAAACTGGAGGTTAAACTAACCCCTTCTAAGAGATACAGACACATACATAAATTGTAATAGCAAAATGTATGGGAACACAACATATCTCATGGAAACGTGCAATATATTTTTAAAAATATATGAGTTATAAATAATAACATACATTTCCAAGATTATAGGTGATACATCTTCAGGCGACATACATGTCGCAGCACATTATTTGAAAAGCCCTGGTTTATTGCAAAGTTTGTATTCCACTGTATTGTTGTATTACTGGGCAGTGTGCAATAACATCATTTAAAACATGAAAATTTAAAACAATAAAAACAATTTAAGTAGTCCAAAAGCATATTATTTAGTAGGAGTTAACAGTTCAACACTATGTACATACACATACACAGATTAGAATGTGATGTCTGCGCACAATGTATTGTTTCCAGTGGTGGGACACAATAGAATATTTCTCCTGTAGATCTCACTCCATGGGCTAACCTAGAGAAGAAGAAGCACTCCTTCAAGTACTCTTCTTGCAAGTTTCTTCCATTTATTATGACGAGATCATACTTTTAACTTCATCTTTCTGCCAGAAAGGGATCTTTTCTTTTCCTTTTTCATGTTCTCCTTGTGTGATCTATTGTTGTCTAATGTGTCTTCAGGTCATTTCCAATTTATGGCGACCTTATGGCAACTTATAGCAAGATTTGTTCAGAGACGGTTTGTCTTTGCCTAGTAAGAGAATCTCTCTTCATCCAAGAAGAGTTCCTTCTTAAAGCAATGTTGGAAAGTTGGTGGTGGCAGCACTATGTCATAGCCAAGGTTGGAAAACTAGAACACATTCTACAAAGCCAAAATTGTTCACCTGGTCCAAGAGGGACTATGAAGAATTGTGAGCATCTTCAGTTTCTTGGGAGCTTGCAATTTTCATTGCCGTTGCAGCTGCATTGGCTTCTTGGCTTCTGTTGAGCCTAATTGAGACACCTGCTTATTGACTGTAAAGCTCTAAATTACTGGAATCGGGTTAACATAAGACTGTTTCCGCCAGCTTGATCCTGCCTGCCCGAATCCCATTCCAATCAGACATGCAACTTCTCTAAAAGATGGTTAAACACAGCACAAAAAATGATACTTTAGGTATTTATGGCTGAGTTTGACTGGCTGTTACATCATTTTTGTATTACCCCACAGCTCGTTCTTGATGACCATTTAGACTAGACTTCCCTCCCTCCTTCTCTTGCTGTATGTGAGGGTTGTTCTTTGTCTTTAGCTTCTTATATTATTGTGTGTTTCCTTGAGCATTTTTGATATGCATTAGAAAGGTGGAGTAAAATAATTTGTAATAAACAATGTGATGGAGCCAGTTTCTACATTTAGTATAGATTCTTTTCCTAGAATGTCCCACTTCAGTTGTCAAGCTTAAATGCATTCTTGTCTGAAGAGCTCCAAGCCCTTACAACGCCAAAGTGTCAAGGGATTAGTCAAAATCCTAGAATGAAATCTAGTTTTGCCCTAGTGCTAGTGTGATGAACCTTTCATTGGCTCTATCCTCCTTGCAGCCCTCTGGCAGAGCTTGGAAAGTTGCTTTTTAAGAAAAACAAATATTATGTCATGTTGAAACTTTCTGTAACTGGTATGTGATAGGACAAAGCTCTGGGTCTTAAAGTGTCATTTTGTCACTGCTTGACTTCAACATATCAGTATATTCATTTTTCAATGTCGTAAAATACAATGTCATTTGTCTTCATAAAAATATTTTTGTAGTGAGAATCAGAGCATTTTACAAAACACAATTAAACTGTAAAGCGGAAAGGGAGTCAAAACAGTGAGAAGCTAGGACTGGAGAAAGCTGGCAGTGGTTGTGAACTGTTTTTGATAGGAGTGGGAGCGAAGGTTCATTCTCACCTAACTTGCTTGTTTTCCATCTCAAAATGTGAAATCGAGGGTACTCAAAGCAGCCCTAGTGGAGTGGGAGTTAACTGGTATCTGAAAGTCTTTATCATGCTTTAGTTCAAAAAAAAAAGAAAAAGAAAGAAAGAAAAGAAATAGTTTTGTAATGGGAGTTTTCTTGCTTGCAGGGAGGAGAGAAGGGAAGTGTTCTGGAAAGTTATGACCCTTGAATTGGGAACTGGCTTGTCTTAAAAAAAAATCTTTATTCTGTTCTTGATATAATAAAATACTACATTTTGAATTAATTTATCTATGACTATATTGCTTTTGTGGTGCTGTATGCTTAAACATGGCTCATTTTGGGTTGTACCATTTCCATAGTTGAGAGCGATTGGACAAAATTTCATATTTGATATATGTATTGTACACTTAACTGGATATTTTAAATTTATTCATATTTTTATTGGGCATTGTTAGGTTTTTTTAAATTGAAAGTTCCATATTGCCGTACAGCAAAAGATAGCCATACTGGTCTTTAATTATTCTTTTCTTTCTTTCTTTCTTTCTTTCTTTCTTTCTTTCTTTGTTTCCTTCCTTCCTTCCTTCCTTCCTTCCTTCCTTCCTTCCTTCCTGTAAAGCATAAAAAGTTAAAAATCATACATAATATAAGCTATTGCGTCCTCCAAAAAGCAAATTAGATGGATAACTCCTTGGCCTAAGGCCATTGGCAGAGGTATGACTTCTTGGCACATTTTGTTGTTGTTGTTGTCGTCTGCCTTCAAGTCGAGATATAGTGAACCTAGCATGAGTTTTCTTGGCACAAATTATTCAGTGAGAGTTTTCTTTTGCCTTCCTCTGAGACTGAGAGAATGTGACTTACCCAAGATCACCCAGTAGGTTTCCATGGCTAAGTGGGGATTTGAACCCTGATTTCCAGAGTTGTATCCAAAGCTCAAACAACTATACCATACTGACTCCCTACAAGCCCTTTTTGTAAATCCAAGAGGATTTCATATGGGTTTGGTTCAACAATGCTTTCTTCTTTCCATTCTTCTGCAAAGCTCAGTTTTGTAGAACATCTCTCATCTCAACTGCAGATTCTTGAATGCCTTCAGAGTTACCATTGGCCTCTTGGTTCTTTCTTTAATGTCCTTCTTACCAGATCACTGAGTTTTGGTGGACACCCTTTTCTTGGCAGAATCACAGCTGAGCCCCATTCTTTCCCTTTGGTGAAAATGCATCTATTGATACTTCAGGGGAGGTTCGTAGTTGGTGATTTTTTCATGGAACACCACATGTATTAATACAAGAGTCCTAACTACTGCACATGTAACAAAAGGAATCTTTTGAGCCCAAGGAAACTGGCAGTGGTAACTCATGCAGTGGTTGCACAGTTTGCAGCAACTGCAAAGGAAGAGGGAAACAGCTGTTTCTTTCTGGTGGCAGGGCTGCTGGAATATTTCTCCAGCACTTGCCTTTATCTTATTTCTTTTTCTATCTTGATCATCTCTTCTAGAATTCTATGTGATTTCTCTTCTTTTTTCTTCTTAACTTCTGAGCACCATTTTATAAAGTGACCTTTTAGGACTGCTTTAAATGCATCCCATACTATTTTCATTGGAACCGCTCCATTAATGTTCTCTTTGAAGTAAGCTTTTATTGTTTCTTTAGCCTTTTGTACATATCCATGATCTCGGGGATAGTGTTGTTCATTTTCCAACTTCCAGTGGGCCTCCTGACTGTTAATTCTAGTCAAATTGGATTATGATCAGATATTTGTCTGGGAATAATGTCTATCTTGTCAATATTTAAATGGAGAGATTTTAATGTTAAAAGTAGTCGATTCTAGACATAGAATGATGCCGATCAGAGTAAAAGGTGAAGCCTTTTGATCACCTTCTTTAAATCTCCGAACATCTATAAGAGATAAGTTCTCTACCGTAGAAATTTTTTTTTTAGGTAATTTGCCTTGTTTGTGTTTGTTCTTACTCTGGGATGATCTACCTAGTGTTGCATTTATAACTCCATCCATATCTCCCATTACTATTATATTTTCTGGAGTTTTTTCTCGAGTTGACTTGTTATTTCATTATGTATTTTGTTGAAAAAATCACCCTTACTCCCATTCAGTTTATAGATTGCCACAATCAACATAGTTGTGTTTCATATATTGACCTCTACCCCAATGTAGTGGCCTAACATATCTTTGAAAACTTCTTGAGTGTTGTATTTAGAATTAACATAAATAAGCGCCCCCCCACTTTTTTTTTTCATTAGTTCATGCAAAACAGTTACCTAACTTTGGGTTCCTGATATATTTTAAATCTTGGGTCCTTAAACATACTTCTTGTAAACTTATATCGAGATGTGCTTTTTCCAAGATATGGAATATCTGTCTTCGTTTGTACCCTCAGTTCAGTCCTTTAACATTCCATGATTGCAGTTTGATATTCATAGCTGTTAATTGTAATTATTACCAATATTTTAATTCTTTAGTTTAATTTAGTTTAATTATTTAATTATCCAGCACTTGCCTTTATGTCATCCTTGAAGCCAAGATGTAGTGAGAAGCCTGGCTGGAAAAGTTGTCTGTGCCATGAGACAGGAAATTTTCCAGGTGAAGCTTCCCAGAATACCCTAGCTTAGAGGACTCACACAGAGGCTAGGCTTTGGAGAACTTGGCTGTTTTGAACTGGGACCCTTTCTTCCTTATGATGACTTCTTCTACATTATCTCACTGGTGTTTTGCTGGTGGTCCTTTTTCCCCTTCCTGCTGCTATGCTGCCTGTGATTATACTTGTATTCTGACCCAGATCTTTAAAAGCTGATCTTAGTGCTAGAGTCTAGCTAGTATTCGTGGCCTGTTGAGACACAGGACATGCTCTCCATTGCTGTATAGAAAAGGAGTGTTGCTCTTTCAGGTTAAAGATTTTTGGTTGCCAAAAGAGCCTGAAGCAGCTAACACAGATGACTGTTTAATTAGAGATGAAAAATACCTGGGAATTTTGAAGCTAGGGTGAGAACAGATCCAATTCTTTTTTTTTCCTTGCGGATGGGAATGAACCTAACATGCAATAATTATTTTTGTTTTTTGCACTGTTTATACAGCTGAAGCTATTTATATATATGACTTGATAAAATGTCTGTGGTCTATTAAATTTAAAAGTGTAACTTATTCAGACAATGATTATAAATTTTACTTCAAATTTTTAAAATTTGTGTTGTATATGGAGATATAAACTGTTGAACCCTCAACACTCTTAACATGTTTCAGTCTTTCTTCCTAGATTATGAGAACTAGGCAAAATTTATATTTGATAAGCTAAGAAACTATGAACATGACAATAAAACAAATCAAGTTACTTATTCTGAATTTACAATTTAGCCTACTTTGGTAATGAAGATGTAACTGTGAACTCCAGTTGGTTTGAAACAGAAAGTAGATACTTGTTTTCTCCTGGAGGGTATGCTGTAGATGTAGAAGGCAAAGATAGTATAGTCTTGATCTTGCTATTTTGCATAGTTGTAAACTGTCATATAGTATCACTAGATATAATTGAGTCTACTTATCTTAACAAATTGTTCCTAAGGAAGATTTTATACATATAACCTTTAAAAAATAATCTCGCTCACTCCACCCTGAAGAATGTTTATGTTCAACACATATCTCCTGCAAATGTACTCTTGAGTTGAATTACTTTTATTTCAGTGTTTTTCAACTATTTCATTACTTACATTATTGCACTTCTAATAGATATGTTCAGTCTTTTGCATACAAGTCTACAAGCAATTAAAGAAGATCACTTATTAATGCATGCCTGTGTTAGATGTATGCTGCATGAATTGGAAATAAAAAGTCTCTTTTAATCAAAGCTCCTCTGTTTGGTTGCTTGGACATAGTTTACATTTGCAGGGGTACAATTAATGATTTTCTTTTGTTGTTACGGAGTGTACAAGAAGGTATATGGGAATGCCAGGTGCTGTAAGCTGTTTTTAGAGTAAGGCAATGGCAAAACTCATTTAAATAAATTTTACCAAGAAGGCTCTTGTGATTGAGTTGCCATAAGTCGGAGTTGACCTGAAGGCACATAACAACAAAAACAACATGTTGGTTATGATTTCAGAGATACTTACACTCAATCTCCTCTTTTTCTTTTTATAAAACATAATACTAAAAAAGCTGCTGAAAAAACATCCTGTTTATAAAACAGTTCTAATAATGACAGAAACAGTAAACTGCCCATAGCTGAACTACTGAAATAGAGGCTGAGAGCCAGTCATCTCTGCCCTCCCCAATTGGTTGCACTTCCCCTTGATTCAGCAAATACCTGGATTACAAGGAAAGAGATAAAACCTTTGGGAAGGCTTTCTGGCTGCTTGCTGAGCATAAACTGCTGACTGGATAGTGAGCTGACTCAGATGATCCTTGAATGAACCTAACTTGAATACATGTGGGAAAAGGAGTCATTTCAGATATCTAGGATCCAGCCCATAGTTCTGTGACCGTTTTTTACTGCATATCTTTTATAGATGATATTAAATGAAGCTGCACATAGTTTCAGTACTTTTAGGCTGCGTGGAACTCATTGGGGTGTGCTTTGGGTGGACATTATAAGTTTGCATGGCCAAGATCGTAGGTTTCCCTATCAGCTTGATAGACACATGAGGGTTTTCCAACATACTGATTGTTTGGAGATTAAAGAGTAACACTTGGAAGTGTGTATTCATTTATTTTAATACTTCCAATAATGTGTTGTTTCTTCTGGCATTATATTTTATGCTAAAAACATGACCTTTCTTTTCCTTTTCTTATCTTTCCCCTTCTAGCGTTCTACAATTATGATGCCAGGGGGCCAGATGAGCTGTCTCTGCAAATAGGAGACACTGTGCACATACTGGAAACACATGAAGGCAAGTGGAACAAATGTTTTGTTCACAGTTATTATTCTCCTAGTCAAGATTGTGAGTATTTGAGTTAACATGTCTGTCTGTTTTAGCAGATGAGTTCTATTTTGAGAACTAATGAAATATTGAAGCATTTAAGTGGGCACAAAATTAACAGTCACTACACAGTAAATGAGCAGGCATGTGGTAACTGATGAATAACCTTTCTAAGATGCAAATTTCTCTTCCTTTTTTTTTCTTTTTCTGCAAAGACAAGATTGATGCCTGTGTTCTTTAATTTGTATGGATTTCTGGTATCATCTGCTGAATGATTAGAAAAGTGATAGATGTTCCTAGGATAACCTGAGATAAAATACAGTGCCCTTCTTTTAAAAGGTGTTACTCTTGAATGCTGAAAATATAAAAGATATTTATCTTTCAGATTGCTTATACTCCCAGTCAAGATAGTAGGAACTATATCTAATGCTTGCTTAGTGATTAAAAAAACCCTACTTTTATTTTCATGTGACCTTTGTTGTGAAGTAGAACAATATTTAATATATGCTTTTCATTTTGCATTAATACTTTTATTTCTGTTCCCCATCATATTTGAATGCTCTCCATAACAGACATAACTCTTTATTTATTATTTAATGCATCTCTATTTGTCTTTCCTTCTTCCCCTCTCCCCAAACTTCAAGGAAGTTCTCAAGGTCCTATCCTTCCCCATTTTGCTCTTACAACAGCTTGCAAATAAGTAAATACTATGAGGGAAAGCAATTTGCTTAATGCCATTCCTGGAGCTTCATGGCAGAGTAGGGATTTGAAACCAGGTGGACTCCCAGGTTTTAGGTAGGCAATCTAACCCCTGCAAGAAGAGATGTTTTAATCTCTCCCCTGGCTTTCACTCAGCACTACTTGCCTACGTTGATATGGACAGTCGTTCGTCCACATTTGCTGGGGTTAGGGGCACAAGAGTCCTGTGAAAGTGGAAAACCCATGAATAACTCTAGGCCCTCCCAAGCTGTATTTAATACACTAAAAGGTATGATCAGAGTATTCATCCCTCCATGGATGCCTTTGAGGCATCATGGTTCCTTTGCAAGGCAGAAGTGGGTGGCTGGTGGTGCCTCTGCTCCTGCCCTATGCCATTTTTAATAGGACTTACAAGTCTATTCTCAGTCTCTCTGTCTTGCCAGGTTTGCAGTCTGCTTTAGAAATGGCATAGGGCAGCAGTGGAGATGACAGCAAATAATCCATGAATAATCAAGTCTGCAAAAGTGAAACCTTCAAATCTGTAATCTTTCCCACCCACCCCTAGATATAAGTAGCGTAAGCTCCCATTCTTTAATAGTTACTGGTTCATACATTTTGTTTCTTTTCTTCTCCTCCCCAAAGCTCTTTCTAGGATGGGGAATATATTTCCTTTCTCATCAATATGTAGGTTTGCTTGCTCTTCCTCTAGCTTTTTTCCCCTCTGACCTTTTCAACACAAATGAAAGATGCAGTTGCACTGTTTCAGCTGACACTTTACAACCCTAGAAGGCTGCTTGCATAAAAGGCACATAGTAAGGGGTCTCTTCCACATTTGATAGCGAATGCCATGCCCTCCTTCTCTCATTTGTTTATGTGATTTTTAAAAGGCAGGTGTTCTTGTTGCATGCTGCCTTAAGATGATGGCATATGGAAATTGAGTAGTTGTATAAATAAGTTTCTGCAAAGAAAAGCTTGTTTACATGCAATACCAGCCTATTGTTTGGCATTATTTGCTCCAGTGGATCTGTGGAGATCTCTGCTTCAGACATAGGGATGGGAAAAATATTGGAAAATATTTTTAAAATTGTCAAAAACATGTTTTTCAGGTGTCAGGAAACCCTGAGAAGAAGAATCATGGACTGACATTTGCTTTGCAGTTTGGGATCTATTCTGTGCATATTTGCTTATGGTGGTTTTGCAAAGAAAACAATATTTTCTGCACAGGAAACAGTAGTTTTTGCATGGGGTATAATGTTTGTGTACAGAACAAGCTGGTTCCTGTTCAGAAATGCTGTTTTCTGTGCAAAACAACCTTGTGCAAATTTTGCACAGAATAAGTCCTACAGCGTTCAAAAATTTCGTGGTTTTCAAAGACTTTCTCACAGCGGAAAAACAAATGCTAAAATTACTCGTTGGTTCCTTGGACTTCTGAATGGGCTGTAGTTCATAGTTTTGTTTGAAGATGACAAACGATGGTTTGCTGAAATTACTCTTGTATTAGCATCAGCATCCTAAAGCATCTGTGACAGAACATGCTTCCCCCATCCAACTTACTTACTTATTTCTCACTCTGAGCTCCTGTCATCTACCATATCCCCTCTTCATAAAGCTTTCCCTGGATTTCTCTGTAAGGAGGAGAATGGACAGGTGTAGGTGTTCTTAGGATTTGATTACACATGGCCGAGACCTAGAATTTTCCATGAAGGATTATGCTCAAACAAAACAAGAACAAGAAAAGTTCTTGTCGACATCATCCTCATTATCCTCATGGTTTCACAGTCTACCATCATCTGCTGGAAGCTTGAGCATTCAGTGATTTCAATTCTGTCTAAGAATCTAGCAATTGGTAAGATATCATTGGATAATGTGGCACATTTCTAGTAGCACCACTGTTTGTAATTTGTATTGTTGTGATCCTATCTCTGGCAGTTTAAGTCAGATGTTTTGTCAGACTGTGTGGAGTTGTTTCCAGACTTCTCATCACTGGAACTACAAGTGTGTTCTATCATGATGATGATGTTTTAGAACATACAAGTATCAAGCTGGCTAATGATTTTCTGTTAGTGTTACAATTGTGTCTGTTTGCATGGTCCCTTCTTTTCTTACTTCGTCCCTTTCTTCCGCAACTCTCAAACCTCCAACTATACCTACACTCCAAATAAAATTGTCAATTAAACTGCCAGATTTTTCTTTCTCTTCAAGCCCTCTCCACTAATATTCCAAGAGATGTCGTGGCCTAATTGGTAGGGTGAGTAGGCCATCTGGCTCTGTTGTCTGTCACACCTTGATTTAGTACTGTGTATGAATGCAGTCATGGTGACTAAGCTATGGCTGCATTTCAGGTGAACCTTGGAAAGAAGTTCTGAATGGACATACTGTGTCTAGAAGAAAGCTAGGATAGCTGCAAGTGTTATGTTCTTCCAGGATTGGGAAAAGTGATAGACTATTCCCATAAACATTTATTTCTGCGGTTAATCTGGCTCATTCGCACATGCACTGGCTCTTCTGTCTGTGCTGAAAGGCATTAAGTGGACCTTGTGCTTTACACATAACTAGGGTACCTAGATTAGGCACATGTTGCACAATTCCATCTGTGATTGATTAGGTATTGAATCTCTTTTTTGGCATTGGATTGAAATAAATACAGCTTCTTATTAATGAAGTGTATGGCAGCAACTGGTTTGGTTAAGGAGCATTGAAATATGCTATATGCCATATATGCTATATGGAAAAAGCAATTGTAGCATTTCTGAAGTGGCAGTCACTGTCCACATTTCCTTGGAGTAATACTGGAGTAAACTAACCTTGGTTTGGAAGTGATTATTTGTTGTTTGATTACAGTAATTACATACATCCACACATTTTAGGAAGGGGTTGCATGTTTGCAACATAATTCTGTGTCAAATTAATCCACTCTTGAAAACTAAATGAACTAACAGATGCAAGATTATGAAGTGTTCATTGTTTTGCTACACTAATCAATTTGTGCTAAGTGTATACTTCGCTAAGCGTTCTTACTGAGTCAATCCATCCATAATGCATTGTTCCTCTTCTAGTGCCTTTAACTTTCCCCAGCATTATTGTTTCTTCCAGTGAGTCACATTTCTTAGGGTGTGTCCTAAGTATGATAGCCTCAGTTTAGTCATCTTGGCTTCTAAAGAGAGTTTGGGCTTGGTTTGATCTAGGACACATTTACTTGTCTTTTTGGCAGTCCATGGTCTATAAAACTCTCCTTCAGCATCATACGTCAGATGAGGTTTTTTTCCCTTTCAGCTTCCTTCACTAAGTCGCTATCATATTCTTAAATAGAAATCAAAAATAGCATGTTATACATGAACTTGACTTTGATGCTCACTGATACATCTTTACATCTAAGGATCTTGTCTAGTTCTTTCATAGCTGCCCTTCTCAGTCTTAGTTTTTTTCTAGTTTCCTGACTCCACTGTATATTGATTGATGACTGAGCCCATGTATAGAAAATCTTAAACAACTTTGATGTCTTCATCATCAGCTTCAAAGCTTTGTGGTCATTATTCTTCTCTTAACATTCAGCTGTAATCCTGTTTTTGCACTTTCTTCCCTATTTTTTCCCAAGTCTTTCTATGTTCTGCCAATGAAGTTTTCTTACCTAGTTGAATTCCCTCAAGGGCCTTTACCTGCTTGGTTTTAGCTATAACCTGGTTAGATTTCATACTTTGAGCCCCATTTATTTGTAGGGCAGCATTATGTTGATATATTCTTTCATGCTTAGTTGTTGTTCTGTGTGTCACATCAATGAATATAGCATGTTTGCTGTGATGCCATCCTCTTAAAGGAGAATTTTGTGTAATCACTCCTGAAGACATCTTTGTTGGACATGGGAGATCTTCAGCCCTTTCACACTAGAAAATTAGAGTGCTTTGATTCCAGTTTACCTGCCATGGTAAAATCTTACGGAATCCTGGGGCTTATGGTTTGATAAGGCACAAAAGCTCTCTCACTAAGAACTCTAATTTCTCATCTATAAGATTCTGTAGGATGCAACCGTGGTAGTTAAAGTGAATTATAGTGCTATAATTAAGTAGAGTGAAAAGGCTCCTTAACTATAACCATGGCAAATATCCCCATCATTGACAAGGTTCTTGGGCAAGGTTCTTGAGCACAGTATGGCTGATCAGATCCAGGAGGGTCTTTTGGGTTTTCCTTGGCCTTGACTTGAGCCGTAATGCTTCATGGGACCCCTTTTTCTGTTATGTACGTGCCCATGCCTTAAGATCATCTACAGAAGCCCCATTTCAGCAATTTCCTAATTCCAAGACTTGGAGGATTATATTAAGTGATGGGCTTTGTAAGTGGTAACAGCTCATCTCTGGAGTATTTTCCTAAAGAGAAGTTTGCTTGACACTCAAGGGAAGCTTTTTGGCTATAGGCAAAAGCTTTTCTGTTTTCCCATGGCTTTAACATATTTTAGTGTGTTATTATTTAAAATAGCATTGTTTTAGTTCTTTGGTTCTTTATATTTGGGAGTGTACTTTCAATAGTTGCACCTCATTTGTTTTACTATATGTATCTGTATTAGATGAAGTTGATATATTTATTCATTTGATGCTATTTGATCAAGATTTTTTTGAGGGCTTAAATACTCTAAAGGCACCAAATCCCTTCTGATCTTGAAAGCTAAGCAGGATCAGATCTGGTTAGTACTTGGATGGGAGACTGCCGATGAATGCTAGGTGTTGTAGGCTATATTGCTGAGGCAAAACCACCTCTGAGTTTTTCCTGTGAAATTCATGGTGTCACCATAAATCAATAGGTGACTTGAAGTCACATGCAAATATACAATGAATTTCTACATGAATGGTGCAATGCTAGTGTGCAAAAGGGCAAGAGGTAGAGGCCAATTTCTGCTTCTGTGATGGAACAGGAGTGGGCAAAGTGTGGCCCATGGGCCTGTAAATCTGGCCACTGAAGCCTCCCAGAAGCCCCACCCACCCCCATTTTTAAAATATTTTTTTCAGAGCAATTTTTGGGTGATTTAGTTTGGTCTGAAAAATGCCCGGAAGTTACCAAAATGCCTGAAAATGTGTTGTTTTGCTTACCATAACCCTCAGAGCCCCCAAACCTCCCTCTTCAGAAAACAAAAGAAAAATTCAGCCGAAAAGAAACCAAAATGGTGGCTGGGAGTGATGCTACATCACTTCAGGCATACCAAAGCAGGCTGGTGTGCACCTCAGGTGAGCACTGGCAGGGCAATGGTCCCCACTCACTGTGCAGTTATGCACCCCTGGGCTACAGCAGTACATTTTGGCCCTGAAAATAGTATAATATGCTCTTAGATGGAGATGTAAGTCTTAGAAGAAATTGTAAGTAGCAGTGTTTATTTCCTAGTTTCTGGACTGTTTAGGTTGCAGTGATTGGGGATTTTTTCTTTAAGGACACTATCATTTTTGCCCTTTTCAGGCATTTTTTTAATCGGAATATGTTTGGAAGAACTTTTTTGGGGCTTTGTGGGAACACAGTGGGCCTAGGCAGCTAGAAAAAAGGGTTTGAGGGTATATATACTCTGTGGTTTTTCCACCTTCAGCCAAGACAATTCACTTTATTAAGCATTTTTTGAAAAAGAAAACTTTAAAAATAGATGAATATACAAAGTAATTCAACTTGTGATGCTAACATGTAGTTTTGCATTTACAAGCATATTTTTGAATATTGGAATCTCTAGGAAGAAGACATTGATCAGGATCGTTGATACAGTCCCACTGGTGACTACATAGGTGTCAAAGATGCTCTTAGGCCCAGAGAAAAGGAACGCTGCTATTTGGGAGCAGTCCCAAACAGTAGCATTAATAAGAGTGGGATTTTTTTTAAAAAAGACTCTAGCAGTGGAGGAAAATCATGTCATCATGTGCTTGTTTTAAAAAAGATAGATGTCATTTGCGTGCATGTTGGTCCTATGCTGTCATGATCCCAAAGTATAGTAGTGAGTTGGACACTGACTAAGTGGATGAAGAACTAGTTCTGCTAATAGAAGATATACCAGGCTTGAGCACCAGGGGTGGTTAAGATTGCTGAACCCAAGATGCTGGAGATTTCACAGGGATCACACACCCTGTTACAACAGCTCCACTGACTGCTGATCTGTTTCCAGGCATAATTCAAAGTGCTGGTGATGACCTTTAAAACCTTGTGCAGCTCAGGTCCAGGTTATTTGGACCAGTGGCGGAGCTTTGAGTGTGTGGAGGGGGGTGGGGCTACGGTGCATGGGATGTGGCTGTGTTGCATGGGGTGTGGCCAGGGCACGCAGGGGCATGGCTATGGGCTGGGACACCCCAGAAATATTGCCACCCGGGGTGAATCGCCCTCCCCACCCTCACGTTCCTACGCTACTGATTTGGACTGTATTCTCCCCTACGAACCAGCCCAGGCTTTGAGATCGGCTGGAAAGGCCCTTCTCTCTGCCCCTCCATTTTCATAGCTGCAACCAGTGGGAACATGGGAGAGGGCCTCTTCAGTGACTGTTCCCAGGTTCTGGAACTCCCTTCCCAGAGAAATCAGACTGGGGCACTCTCCCTATTTCTTTTCTATAGTCAAGCAAAGACATTTTTGTTCCAACAGGCATTCAATGTGTGATTATGGCCTGTCTGATAAAAGCTGCTGGCTGTTGTTAACTGTGTGGAATTTATGAATGTTTGAGTTTTAATTATGTATTTTAACTTTGTTTTAATTCTTGCTTGATTGTTTAATTTCTGTTTTAACTTTTGAATACTGTGATTTTTAACTATTTTTTAAAAATGATTGCAAGCTGCTTTGGGTCCTCACCCAAACTGGACCCTTTCAATTTCATGAAAGTTCCAGTGGGAGTGAGACCAGAGGCCTCAGAGACCAGCATATTTTAGCTTGCAGCTCTTTCTGGTGATAACTAAGCCATAGGATAGGAATGTCAATCTTTTAGAATGAGAAAGAGAAAGTTGAGAACCCACTAACAGTAGTCCCATGGGAAAAGGGATGTGGCCCTCTGGGCAAGGCCAGTGGATTATTTTTGGATCCAGGCCCTGAAGTCTTCCACTATTTGTCTAAATGGTTTCCACTTGGAGTTCTTCTAGGTGCTGCAATACCTGGTTTGCTTTGCACTCCTGCTTCAAGTATGAACATACCTTGCTGTGCTCCATTAGTGTGGGATAGATGCTGTGTTGGCCAACGTGGTGATGCCGATATTAGTGAAATACTACCCCACAGACCTCCAAAGGAAGTACCCACCACTGCAACAGGCCTGTGACCCTTAGTAGCCAGTGAGCCTTTTGGATAAGTTTTTGAGAGATCAAGCCTGGTTTCCAGTTTCCTGGTATAATGCCAAGTCTGTATGGAAATACAATCTGAGGCTTTCTGTGACTGGTCATCACTTTCTTATAAGTCTGGCTTTCTTATCAGTCTGCTGAAAGAGGATACTGCTAGGAATGGTGCTCCTAAAGCTAAATGGGATTTGTCTGTGGATTGAGGTGAGCTTCTACTCTTGACTCTTATGCTCTTGGAACTGCTGACAACTACCTTCATAACCCTTTGAGGTGGCTGTAGGATAAGGATGTGGTACAAAGTATTATTCGCAAAAAAAAGATCAGCATCAGCAGCTGAGTCTCTGTTGATACTGTGTTGTGTTTGTGTGTTTTGCTAGTGTTTGCCTGTTCAAAACCTTTCCCTTTGATAAGAGTTTGAACTCCATCATTCTTGCATCCAAAGGGCTGCTATTGTCTAGGATGGTGACAAGGATTTGGAAACTAATGCTTAACTGTCTTTACTGTTTGTCCTGTACCTCCCGAGTTGCCAACCTGTGGAAGTACTGTAATGATCCGGGGAGAAAGGAAAGGTATAAATTTAGTCAATAAGTCAGTGATAGACTTTTGTGTTGGGAGTGGCAACCTTTGCATACCTAATTGAATAACTAGTTTGTTTGCATGTCTATTGTAAGCATAGAGAGATAGCCTAGAGAGAAAACTTCCTGTTTGTTGGTTAACACCTCTTCCTCCAGCACGTAGACATTCCTTGTTCTTTTGAAAAAGGTTCTCCAGCCATTTTGTCTCCCCCTTTTTGTCTTCGCCATTTTGTCCTGAAAACATGCTCTGAGATCTCCTAACAGGAATCATTTTGCAGCAAGCATATGGGTGCTTTATTTTTGCTTCCTACCTTCCTCAAGAATTGAACCTGTGTAGACTATGCACAAGCTTTTGTGAGTAAACTCTTTTATATTTTTAACCAAACTGTTTTTGTGCTTATTTTGAGCTAGATTAAGTGTATTTGGGGGTGTAGTTAAAGAAGTGGGACTGGTGATCTGTTCAACTTCCATTTAGTGCATTTACTAAAATACTCCGCTGATTGAGAGTCTCATTACCAAAGTCTCTCAATATTCAAATATTTTTTTTTAATTTCCCCAACATTTTGGAGATACAATAATTTCATTTCTTCTTCATACTCTCTGTGCTTCACACAATGGGATCTTCGTGCATGTGCAGTTACATTTCAGAAAGTTCCAGAGCTGAGTAGCTTGGTGGGAACCCCCCCCCCTTATTCGCTACTGAGCATGCTCAGTCCCGCCAAGCTAACAGTCTGTCCTCAGTTTCTTTTCGTCCACTGACCAGTTAACAGGTTGGAAGGCTTCCTCTGCTGAGTAGCATTCTTTCGTCTTCGTTTGGTTTTTTCCTCTTCATTTCCGTACAGAAACTGTAAGAACCCCTTCTTCTTCTTATGTCTTCTTCACTTTTCAAACTTGCGGCCGCAAGGTTTCACTTTCCAACACCATTCAGAGTGCTTGTTCTGCCTAGGAGAGGTCCATAATGTTCAGACCTGTTCCATTTGCAAAGAGTTCACTTTGCAAACTTTGAAGAACAAGGCCTCCTGCTTGAAATCCTATTGCTGGGAGCAAGCTCTTCACCTAAAGAATCAAGTGGCCTCCAACACGGCTATCTTTACTGCTTCGATTTCAACCCATCCACCTTGAGGCCCGTCGATATTGAAATCTTCCTCCTTGCTGACTACCTTGGTACCAACCTCGGCCTCTATACCAACACCCCTGGTATTGAGATTGACCTCTTCCTCGGCTCTACCATCCATCACTTTGCTCCCGAGGATTCCAAAGCTTCCTAAGATGCTGGTGCTACCTCAGTCTTCCAGCTCTGGTGACACCATTCCTTCTACTTCTCAGGAAACTCTGACCCAATAGCCTTGGACTGTTCCCACTCTGGCTGAGCAGAAGTGGCTCTCTTCGCATCATTCCTTGGTGGCTCCGAAGAAAAGGAAAAAGAAGGAGAAACATCATTCTCCTTCACCCACTGCCCCTGTCTGCCGATCACTAGAGTTGTCTCTCTCGGGCACTTACCCACTCCACCACCAGTGCAGAATGATCCTGTACCAGTCACACTTGAGGACAGACAGACTACCATCCTCTCTCCAGCACTGAAGTATCTCCAACGCCTGGTGCTGCCCTCACTGGAACTGACCAAACCTACTTTGGCGCAGGAGTGCCAACCTTCTCCAACCACCTCTCCTGCACCACAGGATCCTTTGTCACAGGATCCGGCTACTCAGAGGCCTATATATGATCTGTCTACTCTGGCTAGGGCCTCTCATCCATCTGCCGTGGACCATCCACCGATTCTGGATGCTCCTCAGACTACCTCTTGTGACTGGTCCCACCTTAGTGTGGTCCACTCTCTGAGTCCTCAGGACCATGGTAGGTCCTCCCATCGCCAAGATCGTGGGCACCACGGCCCCTATGATCTCCCTCCAGCTAAGGAAGATTCACCATTTTCTTCAGCCTCTTGCATCGCTCACTGTGGTCACGAGCATTTGTAGAGGGAACAACCTGGCTCCTACTACTTTTATTTGCTGGGTGTACCACGATCACTACCATCCTGACATCCGTCGTTGGTCTCCTTACAGACCTTGTCATTCTCGATTGCCGTCACTCTCTCCATCTCGACCATGCCACCACCACTTGTCCTGGTACTGTCACTCCTGGTCCAGTTCTCTGTCCTGCTCTGGCTACTACCGGTGTTCTCCTCTGCCTTGTTCTCACTCCAGCTCCCAGGATTGCACATCTCAATACCACACTGTCCCTCAGCCTCTGCCTGTGACAGCTATGGTCCACCAGCAGAATGCTCAGCTCCTACCCATCCATCTGCCTTGACTGTGTCACTCCCAACACAGGTGCTTGTTGCCCCGATCCCAGTCGTCCTCCCGATTTCATTGGCCTCAGCCTCGATACCAGTCTCGGTACCGACATCAGTTCCGGCTCTATCTGCTTTGCCTCCAGCCCCTCCAGAGCCTCACCTGCCTCCAGCTTCCCCATCTTCCACATCCTATGATTCTGACAAGGATTATTGTGACTCAACTCCTCTTTCTCACAGTCTCACTTACCTTTGGGGAACCAACCCCTGATACAGCACCCAAGGATGTCAAGCAATTTTCTGACATCCTTGTCTGCGTGGCCAATGCCCTCGGCGTCGATATTTCTCGACCTGCTCCCACAGTACAAGACCCAGTGTTTCTCTATGTTGACTCCTGTCCTACTACTACAGTACTGATCCCGTTTCTACCAGCTCTGTAAGAAGTCATAAAACACCCGTGGTCTCAGCTGGCTTCTTTTCAACCAATTCCACATCATCTGGAACACTTCTATTGCATCCAGTGCAAGGATGTGGAGTTCCTTTTCAACCATCCCACTCCCAACTGCATCATCGTTGAATCCTCTCAAACCAAGGGAGGTAAGAAAGCCCATACGACCCCTCCTGATTGCGAAGGAAGCCATCTGGACATCTTCGGCTGCCACTCCTACTCTGCCTCCTCCTTAGTCGCCAGGGTTTATAACACTCATGCTTGTCTAGTGGTCTACCAGTGTAACATCTGGGACAGGCTTCTCCCCCTGTTTTCTAATCTCCCTGATGATCACCAGGCCACGGCCTTCCAATATTACAATGAGTCAGTGGCTCTTACTAATCAGCAAATCCAGTCTTTCTGACATTCCATGGAGGGTTCAGCGTGGGTCCTGGTTGGCGTGATTGCTCTTCGTCGCTTTACCTGGCTCTACTCCACCGGCCTGACTGAGAACAATCAGAAGAGGATTGAAGACCTTCCCTTTAATGGTCAAGGTCTCTTCCATGACACCACGGATGATGCCATCATCTTATGAAAGCCTGCCTCATGGCAAAAAAAAGATGGGTCTTCACCCATCGACTCAGACTAGAAAGCCCCATTCATTCTGTTCTTCATGGAGACGCACCTCCTACTCTTACTGATCTTGGTCTCTATGGTGGTCTTCACAACAGTCCTCTGCCCCGGCCTCCTCATCACGTCGCTCTTTCAGACACCGACAGGCTTCTTCTAAGAAGTCTTCTGCTGCCAAGTCGAGGTTTTGACTTCACCTGCAGGTCACCACCTCTGCCAACATTTCATCTTGTAGGCCGACTGTCCTCCAAGGCCCCTGACCTTTCTCACCACTACAACACCTGGCATACCATCACCTCGGACTCTTGGGTCGTGACCATTATCCATCTTGGTCACGCCATCGAGTTTCTAAATATTCCACCAGTTGGCCTCTTCTACTCCACACCTTCCAGTCCCGCTCTTCTTGAGGAGATTTCTTCAAAGTGACAACAGGAAGTGATATAACATCACTTCCGATCACCATTTTGAAAGAGAAATGGAGGAAAACAAAGCACAGTATTTAAGCATGCTCAGTTGGGGATGGTGCCATAAAGCGATATGGAAAATTGATTCTGCCCCTGCGTAGTTGTCCTTCCTGAAATAGGGTGATATAGTCAAGCTGACAAAATGAGACAGCTTGCACAGGGTGGATCAAGAGGCAATCCCTAGTTTCAAAGCTATTCATTCAGGTGAGTGTAACTCTTAACCGTGTACTGCGGGAATGAGGGAGAGGACCTTTGGCCCAGGAGATGTTTTGATCTACAATTTGTTAACCAAGCGTAGCTAATGTCAAGGGATTATAGGAGTTATCCTGAAATAGTTCAAGGTTTCTCATCCCTTTATTATGAGAGGAACCCTAATCAGATGTTCCCAGTGAGTTTCTCTCATACCATGACCCTTGGACTTATCAGAACAAAATACTGTAACATTGATGTTTAGTCTGCAGAAGAGAAGGTTAAGAGGGGACATGATAGCTATGTTTAAATATTTGAAGGGATGCCATGTAGAGGAAGGACAGGACTTGTTTTCTGCTGCTCCAGAGACCAAGACAAGGAGCAATGGATTCAAGCTGCAGGAAAGGAGATTCCACCTGAACCTCAGGAAGAATTTCCTGACGGTCAGGGCTGTCCGGCAGTGGAATGTGCTGCCACGGAGTGTGGTGGAGTCTCCTTCGTTGGAGGTTTTTAAGCGGAGGCTGGATGGCCACTTGTCGGGAGTGCTTTGAGGGTTTTCATGCATGGCAGGGGGTTGGACTGGATGGCCCTTGTGGTCTCTTCCAATTCTACATTTCTATGATTCTATGATTCTATAGATTCACTTCTTCACAAAGAGGCATAGAAGAACTGCCCCCCTCTGCCAAGTGCACCGGTTTCATCTCCCGATATTTTAAGGTTCTGAAAGGAGACGGCACCCTCCGACCCATTTTAGACCTCCGAGTGGTCAACTCTTTCATCCCACCTCGGAAGTTCAAGATGGTCACACTACTGTCCATTCTTCCTCTCCTCAAGCGATGGGACTGGTTCGTGTCCATAGATCTACAGGACACCTACTTCCGTATTGTCATCTGTCTTCAGCACAGGCGGTACCTCTGATTCGCTGAGGATACATGTTACCAGTAAAAGGTCCTTCCCTTTGGCCTATTCACAGCACTCAGAGTTTTCACCAAGTGCCTTGCCCCTGTGATATCTTACCTGCATACAAAGCACGTGATGGTGTACTCTTCCCTCGATGATTGTCTGTTGGTGGTGTCCTGCACACAAAAACTGTTCAGGGACATTAATATCACTCTGTCTCTACTCTCCAACCTCAGCCTCAAGGTCAATCCCAAGAAATCTCACTTGGAACCTACATGTACCCTCAACTTCATCGGGGCTACCCTGGACTCCGTTTCCGCGATGGGGTTCCTCCCAGACAAACGTGCAAGGGTCCTCCATCAATCCATCTCCATGATCCTTCACCATCGTTCCACCTCCGCTCACCAAATCCAAGAGCTCCTCGGTTAAATGGCGGCCACAACTGCTGTCAGTTACCTGTCTCACCTCTGTGCCCGCCCTCTTCAGCACTGGTTCCTCAGACACTTCATCCCCTTCTTGACAATCAGTGTTGGAGGTTTCATATTCCACGTACAGTCAAGAACTCTGTCATCTGGTGGCTTTTACCACATCATCTAATCTCTGGAATGCCATTTACCGAACCCCATCCATTCATCACTTTCACCACTGACGCATCCCTCCTCGGCTGGGGAGCCCACTGCGGTCGCCTCTCCATCCAGGACCAGTGGACCAGGCTGGAGAAGCACCTACATATCAATACCCTAGAGCTTCTGGCAATCTTCAAAGCTCTCAGGCCATCCAGAAACTCCTTCTCGGACGGACGGTACAGGTCCTGTCTGACAACATGACAGCTGTCTGCTACATAAACCACCAAGGAGGACCCACTTTTCACTACTTCTCCACCTTGCCCTGCAAATATGGGACTGATGTGTTCCACTCAACCAATTGCTGTACACCTAGCAAGACGGGCCAATACTACAGTGGACACTCTGAGCAGGGACACGGCCTTCCACCATGACTGGTCCCACTCCAATCTGGCCTTTTGTCAGATTGTGTCTCACTGGGGCACCCCATTTGTTGATCTGTTTGCCGCCTACCACAAGAAGAAACGTCCTCGCTATTTCTCCAGGGATAACATAGGCCTCCATTCTCTTGGAGACGCCTTTCAGTTCCCATGGAACAAGGGGCTTCTCTACATCTCCCCCTCTTTCCACTCCTGGGCTGAGTGGTAGCCAAGATTGCTGTAGACAAAGTGGTCACTGTTCTCATAGCCCTGTATTGGCCGAGAAAGCACTGGTTCGGTCACCTCCTCACCATCTCCTGGGGTCGTTGGATGCCCCATCCACATACCCCGGACCTTCTCTCTCACTTGGATGGTTGGATGCTTCACGCAGACCTCCCTCATGTCAACCTGCATGCATGGAGAATAACATACTAGACTCCCCTAGGATTCTGGCTGTCCTCACAGTCTCTAGGAAGGAGTCTACTCGTAGGTCCTATGAGTACAAGTGGCGTAGGTTCACCGCCTTTGCAGATGCCTGATCAGAGGCTTCTTCACCCGCCACTCTGTCAACCATCCTCCACTTCCTTTTGTCTCTCAAGGAGCAAGGGCTTGCCTTCTCTTCCCTCAAGGTATACCTCCCTGCAATCATCACCTACCAACCACGCAATTCTCCCTCTGCGGCTCTTTTTAGGAACCCTATGCTCAAACAGTTCCTTAAAGGCCTCCAACATCTGTATCCTGTGACCTCTCCACCTCTTCCTCTGTGGTCATTATCGTCAGTCCTTTGCCAACTCATGTGTCACCCCTTTGAACCCATGGCCACATCGAATGACCGCCTTCTTACTCTGAAGACAGCATTCCTTGTAGCAGTTACTTCAGCCAGGAGAGCGGGAGAGCTGACTGCGCTTTGGGCAGATGAACTCTTTCTGGTGCTCCATAAGGACAAGGTGGTTCTCCATCCAGATTTGTCCTTTCTCCCTAAACTGGTCTCCGAATTCCACTTGAACCAGGATATTATCCTTCCAACCTTCTATCCTGACCCTTCCACACCTCTAGAGTGTTCACTCCTTGGATGTCCGTCGGGCACTTGCCTTCTATCTGCAATGGACTTTGCCCTTTTGCCTCACTCCCCCCTTTTTGTCAGCTATGGTGGGAGACGGAAAAGCCACAAGGTCTCCATTCAGCGCTTCTCCAAGTGGGGCATGTAAGCAATTGGTAGGCGACGAACTTGCTAAACAGCCACCTCCTTCTCCTCTCCACGCCCAGTCTACTAGGGCTGTGGCCTCCTCGGCAGCGCTCCTTAAAGGAGTTGACCTGCAGGAACTTTGTCGAGTGGCTACCTGGTCACAGCCCTTGACCTTCATTCAGCACTACCATCCTGACTGCAGAGCCCATCGCAATGCTCGCTTTGGTCACGTTGTGCTGTCCTCCATCATCTAGGACCCGATCCGCTGTTCAGTGGTAAGCTACCTAATCTCTCATTGTGTGAAGCCCTGAGACCACAAAGAAGAACAGGTTGCTTACCTGTAACTGTGTTTCTTTGAGTGGTCATCTGTGCCCTCGGACACACCCACCCAGCCTCCCCTCTTTCAGGTCCCCTCATTAGCGGACTTCAAAACTGAGGAGAGACTGTTACCTTGGTGGGACTGAACATGCTCAGTACCAGATAGGGGAGGGGTTCCCGCCAAGCTACTCAGGTCTGGAACTTTCCGAAATGTAACTGCGCATGCACGAAGATCCCATTGTTTGAGGGCACAGATGACCACTTGAAGAAACATAGTTAAAGGTAAGCAACCTGTTCTCATTTTGCAACAAAACATCCATTCTAATCCAGATTAAATCTTCATTTCTGGCCATTGATATTACTTAAGTCCAATCACATGAGAAACTCAGAGGCTGGAAATAGGAGCCTAGAGTACAAAGAACACTTTATCTTCAGTATAGTCCAGTCTTTCTGTTTCCTATTTATGTTTTGGGCATGCTAAAATTACCTATTGACTTGTCTTTGTAGACTTGAACCCTAAATTTCAGTTCTCTTTACAAAACAGGACGATACTGTTTCTGTCATCAAGCTTATCTTCTACTGGCCACCAGTAACTAGCCTCCTTCTCAAATCTATCATTCCCAGGGAAGTACAATGATTTACAGGATATCTTCATTCCTGTGGAAGCCATAATTTTACCAACCGTGTGACTGATTTTTTGATCTGATTCCTGTTGGAGTCTACTTGCTGCCCCACTCCTGAGCAGGATTTCATGGATAGCAATCTCAGTATTTCTGTTATTCCAGCCACCAAAACCATGATTTTTGTTGAAGGGAACTCTAAAGAGAACAGCATCTTTTTAGTGAATATTAATAGCAACCTTCTTGTTAGATGGTTCCAAAATAAATTAGCTGAAAAATCTTTTCAGTCTGTTTTGATAACTAGAGTGGAAAAGAAGCTTCTGTGTTTGCTTTCTGCCTGCAGTTTTCTTGACTATAAAACGGATCAGTTTTAACACAGATTGGTGGGTAGATGAGTGATCCTTTAGCCTTCCTTGGGTAAATTAGCAATCTAGAAACATGAGAAGTTGCCTTCTACTGAGTTATATCAGTAGTTCATCTAGCCAAGTATGGTAAGCACAGACTGGCAGAGGCTTTCATGGGTTCCAGATAGGATATTTTGTAGCGCTCTCTGAAGATGCAGGTGATGATGGGACCTATGGCATGCAAAGCAAGTGCACTTCCCTTGAGTGGCATCTCCTTTTTCTTGGATAAGATATGCGAGCTCCCCTTATAGCATGCATAGGAGCATGAGTTTAATGAAAAGAAATTAGGTTAGTTATGTAGATATAACCTGAAACTGACTAGTCTTTTAAGCATCTTTGTTGTAAAAAATTGTCTCTGGATTCTGTAGAGGATTGTGTGGTGAACCAATATGTACGGAGGCTGACATGCAGAACAGTTTACAATGCTGGTTTGCATGCCAGTTTTGTGCTGAATTGGGTACAGTTTGTATGAAAGATCCCTCCCAATTTGCCTGGCACAGCACCGTCACTTTATGTGAATGACTATTGTGTGTGATTTTTTTTTTTAAATTAAACAGTCACACTAAACCAGAATGGGCTTGCTAGCAATAAATGCACATAATGCTGATCGCTTGCAGATGTGTTGTGGATTGGGGGGCACAATGAATGAGAAATTACCTCTTTGTTTCCTTGGCATGGTGTCCTGCCTCCACAAATGTGAGAAATGTTTTGATGGGCTGAAATAATTATACCACAATAGGAGTGCCAGTGGGGAAAATCCGTATAGCTAGCTGAAAAAGGAGAGGTGCTTCTGGCACCTTCACACTGAGTGCTTCAGTCTACATTGGTTTTTACTGCAGTAGGCAGTGCAGGGAAGAAAAAAAAAACCTTGAGAGTATATTCCTTGAAATACTTATCCAGTCACAAGCTGGAAAATTAGGGATGAGATACCTGCAGCCTTGCTTGCACAATGAGCCACCATTGCATGATTGCCTTCAGTTTGGATATTCTTTTCTTGCTTATCACGGAAGTAGGATTACTTATCCTTTTCAGCCTCTGCAGAAGGACTGGTCTTAATATTAGTGCTTCATATATCATGTAAAGTGCTGCCTGGTATGTTTGGAAAGAACTTGGGTGTTCTCTCCAAACATACCAGTAAGTATGTTTGAGTAAGGGTCAGCTCTTCTGATCTGACCCTTACTCAAATGTGATAGAGAAATGGACAGTGTACACCCAAAGAATTTTAGGTGAAGGAGGCACTCTCGCTAACTCTGTAAGGTAAAATTAAGAGGGAAGACCTTTTCTCAGGATTGAGAGGTCCAGGGAGAGCTGACCTGTTTTGCCAGCCTGTTATCACTACAAAGACCAATATTCAGGCTACACAGTAGGTTAAACTTAAAGAGTTCTTTTGGAACTTATGTATTTGCATCTGTATACATGTGTTCATAGAGTTGTAGTCATAGAATTATAAAGTTGGAAAGGACCTCATAGGCCATCAAGTCCAACCCTGTGCTTAATGAACCATCTCTAACAAGTACCTATCCGGACTGTTTTTGAAGATGCTTAGAGGAGTAGACTCTACCACCTCTCTAGGCAATTGTTTACACAGTTGAACTGTTCTTATTGTCAAGAAGTTCCTCCTTATGTTCAGTCAAAATCTACCCTCTTGTAACAACCATTAGACATGGGCCTATCTTCTGGGGCATCAGAGAATAGTCTTCTCCCTCCTCTCTGTGACAGCCCTTGAGGTGTTTAAACAGGCAGGACTTCATCTTCATCAGTCTTCTCTTTATCAAGCTGAACATGCCCAGCTCCTTCAACATTACCTCATATATTTTGTTTTCCATACTGCTCATGTTGCCCTTCTCTGAACCTGCTCCAGCATGTCTATATCCTTCTTAAAATCCTTCTTAAAATGAGATATCCAGAATTGAAAACGGTAATCCAAATGAGGCTTGATCAGTGAAGAATATAGTGAAACTGTTACTCCCCTTGACTTGGAAACTGTGCTTCTGTTAATGCAGGCTAAGATAGCTTTTGCCCTTTTTGCTACAGCATCACACTGCTGGTTATGTTCAAATTATGATCAACAATAATCTCAAGATCCTTTAAGCATGTAGTATTGCTGGGCTATGTATTCCCCATCCTATAAGTGTGCATTTAGTTTTTGTGGCCTAAATGTAACATTTGGCATTTATCTCTATTGAATGCCTTTTTATTAATTTCTGTTCAATTTTCTAGTTTGTCTAGGTTTCTTTGAAATCAGTGCCTGTAGTAGTGCTGGCATATTTATTGGAATTAATTCTGACTTGGGTGTTGTGTTGGGGATTTGTTCTTCAGGATTTTTTTTTTCAGTATTGCCATAAACCACTGTTTCTTGGCAGCACTTATGCTGAAGTCAGTTGGAACTAAGAATTAAGAGACTCAAAGGCTGTTGTTTACTTTCAGGAGTCTTAGATGCTGCTGGTGATGATGGTGACCCCCCCCCCCAAAAAAAAGCTATGAGAAGGACTTTGAAATAACATGATATCTTAAAAAGAGGTATAGCCCATGGCCTCTTGGCCATATATGGCCCCCCAGAAACTCTCTGAGCAGTTACTGTTGGTGCAATACACTCATTACTCTGTTCAAGGAGATTCATTTCTCTATATTATGAGAGTCATTGTCCATTTTCATGCAGAATTGGGGTTCCCACCTGCCCACCAAGCAGTTATTTGGTGAGAGCCTCATTCTTCTTGTGACTGAGGTGTATGGGGATGACATTCCTTGTACAACCTGTTTGAAAATAGAATTGGATTCACATTAGTTGGTGGTTTGCATGAGGAAAGTCATGCCTGTTTGCTCTGTGTCCAGGCACTAGAATTACTAGGGAAGAGGATTTAGTTTGAAGGTCATTCATCTTTGGGAGGAATACTTTAACTTCATATCCATTCCAGTATCCCTAAGATGAATTGCTGGGATGGGTTTGAGTATAATGATGCCCCACTGCACCGTGTGCAACACTGATTGCCAAGCTAGTGTCAAATAAATTGCAAAGATTGCTTGATCCTGTGTTTTCCCAACAGATTGCAAACATGAGAAAAGATATAAAATAATAACCAATCTGTTAAGCCAGGTATTTAAAAACGATTCACTGTTATGAAAGATAAACTTTGCCTGGACCTATGGGAAAAATAGCACAGTAACTGTCATGGATGGTACATCTTATTTTTTTTCTTTGGTTTGGAATATGTGGGCTTTTGGAATGTCTGTGGGGATTTGCCTTCCTCTCAACTAGATTGTGGTCTACATGCAGCCTGTGAATCACACTCTCCCTCTCCTTTTCCTAAAGTTAACAGTACAGATTAATCTAAAGCATGACAATTACAAAGTGGAGAAATTAGAGTATTGTGACGGAAACACATGGATTTCCTTGGGAGAGCAAATTCTGTAGATGTAGGCTACAAATGAATAAAACCCACACCCTTTCAGTTACAAACTTGTGACTGAAAGATAAATTAGGAAGCAGCATTAAACTAGCATCTTTCAGTGATGAGTCAGAGAGCAATGCCTCGGATATTGATTCTTGGACAGGTTTGGTTCTGGATGAAGGGTGCCTTTTTGAATGTTAATAGAGTTGCACCTTTCATGAAAATCTGTGATAATATGCATTTTTCCAGTTAGTTTACAAAGCCGTATTATGAAATCTTATGTTTTAGGTTGGTACAGAGGTTACACTTTAAGGAAGAAATCCAAAAAAGTAAGTATTTTGTTTCCTTTCTTTTTAAATGTTGTCTTAATGGCTTAGGTATGATAAAGCAGTCATTCAAGAGATTCCATTCCATTTTGAAATTTATAGTTAAAAGATAAATAAGGAACTTCTGTGAAATAAAAGTTTAAATGGCTTATCCTGTTGTTAATGGTGGTTTCTTTCTTTCTTTCTTTCTTTCTTTCTTTCTTTCTTTCTTTCTTTCTTTCTTGATGCAGTGGATTAACTCAGAGATTAATATGCTTTTTAAAAAGCAATAAAAGCATACTTGCGTAATTTGTATTTTTTTCCTTCCAGAAATAACTGTGTGTGTGTGTGTGTGTGTAATGTTTATAGAAATACATTGGGAGAAGAGTAAGTTAGAGCAAGTTAAAACTTGCAGTAACGTCAAATACTTAATTTAATGAATATTTATTGTATTTAAATAGCCTAAACAGAATATTGCATAAGTCTAAAATGTTTAGTCATAAAAATGGGAGAAAATATTTAGATACTTATTGAATTTATATCCCACGTTTCTCCCAAGATGGGATTCAAGGCAATTCACAATAATTTTTAAAACAGTTAAGCTAAAACGTTAGTTTACAAAGTTGAAAAATTAAATAACAATGTTATTTAAAAATGATTAAAACCAGTAAAAAACTCTTAAAACATATTTGAAACATAATTTCCAGTAGAAGATTAAAAATACAGCACAGCACTTTATACAATATATAATACACAATACATAATAGTGCTCCATAATTAAAATTCAAAGGCCAGACTAAATAAAAATTTCTTCAACTGCCAGTAGAAAGAGAACGGGGAGAGGGCCAACTGGTATGTAGGCTTACCTACACTCGTTCTCGTTATAATAATCTCCTTTTTATAGTTATGTCTGAATGTGGCTGCTGAGAGAAGACTTCTTCAGCCTTATTGGAGCATGAAATCTAATATCTAGATCAGTCAGTCCAAGACATTTCAAAGATTATTTATATTGTTATGTAACATAGTATTTACAGAAAAGAAATCTTGATAGTGATAACTTAATTGTGAAATCTTAATCTTTATCAGACACGCAGCAAAAACAGTAACAATAAATTAATTTTTCATCTTAAAGGGCATATTTCCAGCATCCTATATACAACTTAAAGAAGCAATTGTTGAAGGAAAAGGGTAAGTTTTTTTGTTAATAATGAAAAAGCTGCATGATGGGTTGTGTTTTTTTTCCCCACTTATTAAAATAAATATATGACTTTGCAGGAAATGAGATTTTTTTTTTTTCCAAGACCATGTTAGGACAAGGGAATGTGAAAAGACAAGATGAATAGCAATTAAAGGTCTATTTTGTGTAGGATTTAGGTGAATCATTATGTTATTTCTGGTTTTAAGATAATATAGTTGAGTAAAAGAATCAAAATGAATCTCTGGTTTGATGTTCCCTGAAATCCTATGAACCACAGACATTTATGAAAAAAATGCTTTAATATTATATTTAGAGAAGGAGTTGTGATGGTACAAGAAAGAGTATATGAAGGAGAACAAGAACAAGAAAAAGAGAAAGTATTAAGGAAAAGTTTGATGAGATTGGTAAGAGATATGTCCCTTGGTTTTTAGAGCGTAGATGGGAATTATATGGCCTTACAGATGTTGCTATAGTGTAACTTTCAGCTAGCTAGGTAGGGCTGATGAGAGTTGTAGTCTGTCAACATTTGGAGGCTGCACAATTCTTAATCCAGTTCTAAAGGATATTCAAAGAATATATTTATGGTTCAAATCAAAATTCTGGACATTTAAGTCAATAGAAACATGTGACATATATTCCTGTGTGTGAAGGCTTTGAATAAATGTGATTTGAGTGTTTCTCCAATGTGGCTGTATCTTAGAGGTGCATAAATGCTGTAATAGATATAGGAACTGCTCCCTACTGCACCTAGAGGTTGAAAGCAGTCTGTTTTCTTCAGGGAATAATTCTGTCCTGATCTAAATACTTTAGGGAAAGAAATATGTATTGCTTTCCTTAATAATGCATTCTCTAATTACCCTTCCATTAAAAATGCATATTATCTTTGCCTGTTTCAGATTTTTAAAGTGGCCTCATATAACACTTGTTTGTGTTTTAAACTATTTTATCCCTGACAGAACAGAGATGAATAAAGTATCTGCTATCCTCCCACCAAGATCTGTTATGAAGTATATTTTCCAGATCACAAATCATTCATGTAACCGTATTCTGCCAGGTCTTAATTTTTCTGCGTTGAAGAAGAGCTCTATTTCCATTTTAGATGGTGTTATATGTATATTCTGTTGTCCTTGGATCTCAACTTGCAGTGTGTGTGGGATATTTACAAACAAAATGTGATAGGAACATTTCAGTGGTCACTTCTGTGGATGAATCTTAAAAATTAAAAAGATGATACTTGAAAAGAAACAAAAAAACAAGTATAAATGTACAAAAACATTAACTATTCCTTTGTGACTAGTATATTTTTATGCCCTTTAAACATATGTAAATTATGAAAGTGCTAATCATTTGATTGCTGTTTAAGGGCACCTTCCTGACTGCTAACAAAACTCTTTCACTTAAAGCTGTACTTCTGACGTAACTGTGTAGTGTTTTAGCTGTACAGTTCTCAGGCAATGGATTATTTTAAATGTGGTACAGGTTGAGCTTCCTTTATTCAGAAATCAAAAAAATCTGAAGCCTCCAAAAAGCTAAACTTTTTGGTGGGCTTCCCAGAGAGAGGCTGGAGAGAGACATGAGATAACATGAGGCTGGAAAGAGAGATGCTAGGATCTGTGAAATGGTGGGAGGTCCTTAGTCTCTCTACAGACTTATATCCGCACACACACAGGTAGCAATTAAAAAAAAAACTCCCTCAGGCACAGCAGCACACTCTGTGTCTCTCACACACACATTTAAAAAGGTTGTTGGAGAGTTTATACTTCAGTCCCCCCTCCCCCCTCCCTCCCTCCCCCCTCCCTCCCACAGAGCAATTTAAAAAATTCAGGCATTCTTGGCTGGTTGCAACAACACAACTTTAGTGCAGAGAAAAAGCCAGACCCATTCTCTTTCACCCACCAGCCATTTTCCCCTAGCCCTGTTGTTGCTCCTGCACGAGAGACTTGCTGCTGTGGTTACAGCCAGTAACCGGACTGCCTTCCAGCTGAACAGCTAAGACAGAGACAGTGTTGGAGCAAATCTGAGGAAGCCATCAATTCATAAAAGTGTTTTGCCTTTTATGACCATGCACTAAGGCCTTGTGAGTCCATCACACAGAAGCAGCAATGGGATGGGGGGGGGGTCAGTGGAGAAGGCTGGTGGGTTAAGAGAAAAGAGGTCTGGCTTTTTTCTCTCATCTAAGGTTGTACTATTGTCTCCAACAAAGGAGAATTTCTGAGAATTTTTAAAAATTTCTCTGTGAGTGTGTTTGTATGTGTGTGTGTGTGAGAAGGGTTCACCACAAACCAAAGAAGAAACTCTTCATCAACCCCTTTAAATGTGTGTGCATGAAACAGAGAATGAACACTGCGATGCTTGAGGGAGGTTGCCTGGCTGGTTCCTGTCTTAAGAGAAACAGGCACTGGTCCAAGCACCTTGCTTGTCAGCCATGTTCCTCCATGCCAAGACACTTTTCTTCAAGCACAGTGGCACTGGGTGGTGGTGGTGGTGGTACTAATTGTGTGGAAGAGGCTCAGGAATGGGTGCCGTTCTTGGCTGTCCAAACACTCCATCCCCATTTCCACAAGAAAGTTCTCAGTACATTTTGTCCAGGTCCTGGAGTCTTAAGGCTTCCCTTCCTGAAGAGCTACTTCGATAAACAGAGCCCATGTCAAAAGAACAGTACAGTCTTATAATATAAAATTACATTCTGGCTAGGCATATAAGGTGTATTTGAAGCATACCTTAATTTTGAGTTTAGACTTGGGTCCCATCTCCAAGATATCTCATTATGTATCTGAAAATACAGGTATTCCAAAATCAGAAAAAAAGTAGAGAACACTTCTGATCCCAAGATTCGGATAAGGGATACTCAACCTGTAATTTACAAATATGAAGATTAATAATTTATAAAAGAGATTTCCTTGTCTTCAAACTAGCAGTGTTTGAGGTTGAGCAATAGTAACACTGAAATCTAGTTGGCTTTCTGTTAATGAATATCAAATAATTAGTGTCTTGAGTATATGCATTTTTAACTTTACAAAAATATATATTATGGATGGTATGATTATAAGGTGATTAAGTCAAACGGTATGGTAGGAGTTATCTAGTATAGAATAATTAAATGTTATCTTCTAGTGATTCAGGCATAGGCAATATATTAAACATCTCATATCTTCTGTTTTATTTTTAATGTTGTTCTTCTTTACTATATCAATTATTTATTATCTCCCAAATTCTTAGACAACATGAAACTGTTACACCCAGTGAACTCCCACTCATTCAGGAGGTTACAACCACGCTTCGGGAATGGTCCACAATATGGCGGCAGCTCTATATTGTAAGTACAATAAGCTTCCTAAAAGTGTTGGATTTGGATGTTAGCATTCTCTTTGGTCCTTCAACAATTTGTAAACGTCAGTCTATAAACTGCACAATCTAAAGATATAAGTTGAAGAAATTTCAGTTGTTAGAGGGCAGTACTTCAGTGATAGACCAAATGCTTTGCATATTAAATTGCCAGGTTCAGTTCTGGGCATTCTGTGTAAGAAGGGGAACTGGAGCAAGAAGGCCATGAAGAATCTTCAAGCTAAAGTGCTCCTGTAAGATACGAAAGGTCCTATGCTGATTAGTAAATTTGATTTTCTTTCTCATCCTGGTATCTATTAGAACATTGCTTCACTTGGCACCTTTCTTCTGAGAGTCTTGCAGTGCAAAGAAACTGTCCCGTCTCTTGTAGGAAAAAAGAGGGCAGTGGCGGGGTGTGTGTGTGTGGACTTAACAAACAGTGTTCTGAATTATGTTACTGGGTAGGTAAAGAACAACACATACAGTTGATTCTAGATGTTAAAAAAAACCCTACTAACTAAAAAATGAATCAGTTTTAAATAAAATGGAAAAACAAATACTGATAGCATTCTAATGCAAGCCCTACTTTTACAGTTTCACTCCTGTGTCTCTTCCAGGCACAATTCAAAATATTTTGGAAGTGTCTGCTTGTGGCCTATGTTAGTAGGTTCAAAGAAGGGATGTAAGATCATGTCTGGAGTAGGCCATTGAAATGAATGCAACTTCCTGGGCACAACTCATTTAATTTCAAATTATTTCAGAAGGTCTACTTAACATAAGATTTATCCCATTGTTTTTATAATTACCAGACTTACAATGCTTGGATATCAGTTAGGCTATTCAGGTTTTTGAATTCATATTCTGTGTTACTATAGGAGATTCAAACAGGAAATTCAAATATTATTTATCTTCTTAATAATGTAGAAATTGGATTGGGTTGAGGGAGTGGTGATGCAGTGAATTTTAATGCTGAGGGCTATTTGTGCCTGAGTCTTTTAAATCTCTCTACAGCATTTTAGCTTCTTTTACAATATAGGCTATCTAATATATCCCCTGTAAGCTATAACCAGAAGAGAACTAATGTGTTGTGTTTTCCTCTCTTACAGCAAGATAACAGAGAAATGTTCCATAGTGTAAGGCACATGATATATGATCTTATTGAATGGAGATCACAAATACTTTCTGGAACTCTACCCCAGGATGAGCTCAAGGAAATGAAAAAGAAAGTCACTGCCAAGATTGATTATGGAAACAGGTTTGTGATGCCTAGTGTAAAATGTGTAGCTCTGCTCTGCTCTCCTCTGCTCTCTTCTCTTTCTTTCTTTTTCGCATGTTGGGTTTAAGAATGAGACTGAAAATAATACACTATAGTGTAGAATGCCACTATTCTATGTGCCAACCAGCTGTCCAGTCAGTTTAAGCTTCTTCCAGGATACTTTAACTCATGCTAATGATAGTTCAGACAACATGGCAAAACAGAGTTTTCAAAAAGCTGAAGTGCAACTTATATATGTTGTACTACATCATGGTTTAATATGACAATCCACCATGGTTAGCCTTAGTGTCTTCATGTTGATACCTCTGTTCAAATGGACAAAAAAAGTAGTGTTTTGCCAACAATTTCAGCAATTAGAACTGTGTGGCAAACATTGTCTCGTCAATTCAATTTGAGCCATACACTCATGTGAAATTGATTTTATGGTGGAATCCAGATTGAACATTGGTAAGAGACCATTTTTATGGAAGGTGTGTGCCAGTAATGGGATTGTTACCTAAAATCAGACAGTTGGTGTTGAAGATGAGCTTTTTGTCTTTTTCCATTTTGCAAGAGCAGCTTAAACTAATTCTGTCAGCAAATAGCGATATCTACAACTGAAACATTGGTTACGTTGCAGCTTTGGCCCTGCAGCTTTAAGTTCATCTGAGATTCCTTTAATATTAGATATATTAATTGAGGCCAATCAAGTGTCCAAATCAATCATATATATATTTCTACTATCTATAAATAGAACATGAGAGGTTTACAGCAATAATGGGATAGAATTCTTAATAACCAATGGCCATTGGTTTTAATATCTATAACTAGTCTGGCTATAGATCTCAAACTCTGTCCTGTGCAGTGGAAATCTTGTTTTTTTTTTAGTGTATTGATCACTACAACATCTGTTCAAGAAAGTGCATCCACAATCAGCAAATTGTTAGAGTTGTACTACTGCTAATGCTTCCTTAACGTATATCTTTTGGACTTGTCCCATAGTAGCTACACTTTGGGTGGAATAATCACACAAATAAATTTAGTTTTGGAAAGTTCCTTAATAATCAAGGACATATGTATTCTTTTGAATTGTTTTGAATTATTTAATTACATTTAGAAATGAAGAAATGGCCAAGAGAAGTGCATCATGCCTGCCCTTTTGGCTGCTAAAAGATTAATACTTCTCCACTTGAGATCCAGCGGATAGAAGATCTAACAATGCTTCTAACATTTGAAAGAATGGTGTATAGACAAAATTTACAAATGGACTTAGGTTTTGGCGTTTGATCACTTTTATCCAAAATTTTGAGTAATGTGGCTATTTTGCCTCCTTTCATGTTTTTATTTTCCTGCTTTTGTTATACTGGAACGTTATTGTATGAAACAGAGAACCCTTTTGGACATAAATAAATTTAAATTTTAAAAAAATGACATACAAAAGCTGCTAAGCAATTTGTAGCTTAACTCACTATATAAGTATTATGCTAGATTTAAAAGTCCAGTCTATTTTTGAAATAAATCCGGGATTGAGGATTAGTAGCAGTAAACAGAAATTGGTCTTGTATAAGCTATCAATTGAAATAATTTTTCTTAATTTGTTCCAATTTTATCATCAGTTGCTCATTTGAAATTTGTTTGGGGAGGGTCTTGTTCTTGCTGTCTTTTTTGAACCCACTTACTAAATCTTTTTTTTTTCATGTATACCATAATGTATGGTTAATTTTGATGAAGCTGATGTGTTATGTGCTTCCTGCCTGCTGCAGGAAGAGTTCTATAATTCACACTTTTCTGTATGTCCTTCTAGCCAGGCTATCTGAAAAAGTAAAGTCATTTGAGTATGCTGTTGATTTTGGAACTTCTGTGCTAAAGGTAATTTACTTGTCACCAATTGATTCAAGTGCTACCTGGAACATTTACAAATAAATTATGAACGACACCTGGATCAATTAATTCTTGCATAGATCATGTAAAGATTTGAAGAGTAACTACATTTTTTTTTTTAAAAAAAATTCATTTGCTAAAGCAGAAGAATGTTAATCCTACCCTGAAAAAGTTCAAACTGCAAAACAGCAACAAAAGCAAATAAAATCTAATCTTCCACTAATGGTCAACAACTTAAAATCTGTCAAGTCTTTTCATTTCCATGCTTGAATGAGGTGACTCTGGCAACTGTAAATATAATAAAATATGATACAAAATATGCTCAGAAAGGAAGACATTTAATATTAGCAATATAATTGTTTTGGCTGACCAGGATCAACAGTTACCCAAGCGATTTCCTTTTTGGCGTATCATGAATGGGACTGTTAAATAAATTGTGATGACCATATTTAATTTCAGCCATACAGCATATGCATAGATGAAGTTGTGCATTTTAAATTAGGTTTGCTATTTCAAACAGACTAGGATTTCCAGAATTATTTATCCTTCATTTTGGGTCTTTAAATCAATTTTTTTTAAAAAATAAAAATAAAAAAAGAAGCTTTGGATTATGGAAGTGGATTTCAAGCTATGTTCTAGGGAATCTCTTGGTTCATCAGAAATTGTTGGGGATCTCCCGTAAGATTAGTGGTAAAGGTGGGCGAGCTTTCTTCAGTGGCAATTTGCCTCCTACTATAGATCTTCCTCAACAATATACAAAAGTGCCCAAGATGAGCCAAGTGTTTTAGAATATGTTCAGTGACTGAGTTTTCTGGCAGATGATTCAGGATTCCTTTAATATAAGTGGATGGAGAAAGGCTTCCCTCAAGGCAGGTTTGAATACGATTGTAATGTGGAGTTCTGAATATTTGCTAAGTTTCAGAATGATTACATTCTTGGGAGGAGTGAAAGCTTTGCTGGAAATGTTTTTTACCCAAGGTCTTTCATTAGAGTGCTTGCCATGATTGCTTCCTGGAAAATTAGCTGTATATACTATATATTATTGAAATAGCTCCTGCTTCTCCATCTTCATTAACAGAAATGGTTATGAAAAACTCCACTAAAATCATTGTGTTATAGAACATTTACAGTCAAATATGTGGGCTGTTCTACCCATACAATTCAGCAGATGTTGTCAATATTATTTGCTGGTAATTTTATTTTGCCATCTGGATAAAGAACTGATTATTCAACCTCCAAATGCTAAATGCTCAGACATTATAGGACAGCCTGTACTATATCTTTATTTGTTGTTGTTTGGATGGACTACAAAAATGATTGTGGTGTTCTCTTTCGAGTTGGGAAGAAAACTGAATTTAGATCTCTGAGTTAAATTTGTGCCATAAAAGAATGCAATTTTTATTTCAGTGAAACTGTGTAATGTACTTTACCCTTAATGAAACAATGATGTCTCTTTCAGATCAGACATAAACATTTCTAGATGCAAACATTTATTTAACATGCCTTTAGTAAAAGCATGCTGGATTTCTTAAAACAACTTTGTTTCCTCTCCTTCATTTTCTGAAATATTGGTAAAAATAGTACCTTAGTTTTTATTTTCTTCAAGAAAAGTAAAATGTTTATTATGTATTTTGGTTGTATTAAAATGAATACTGCTGACTTTCTTCAAGAGATCCTAGAAATTCTCTTATTGAAATTTCATAAAAATAGGGGCATTTGATGAAATCAGTTAATTGACATGATAATTTCATGAATAACTTTATATGAAATGCCAGAGAAAGCTGTTTTGAAAGGCTAGAAGTCATTATATTTTAATTTTTTTTAATTTTTGTTTAGTTTCCCTTTTTTGTGAGGACTGTTTAGAAAGTAGCTAATTGACTACATAGCTGGAATTTTTTTTCCCATTTTATTTCCTATTACTTGCTCCAAAAAGAGTCTGCTTTCTCTTCTCCTTTTCTGATTGTTTTTGATGTTTAGATCTTTTCTAACTGGGCTGGAAGACATCTTGTCATCACATAGCAGTACCTCATGGAACAAATATTGCAACCTAACTTTGGAATGACTAAGCTTTTTCATTCTCTAGGGAGCTTCTAGAAGGCAAGATGCAGAACTTCTGCAAATATAATGCATAATTTTTGTGTTTGGTCAGTTCTTCTCTTTTCTTGTCCTGTCAGTACATCAGATTCATCTGTCTCTCTTTTGATGAGCTGACTGTAGGAGGGAAAGTCTAGGAGTGAATGTAGGAGGGAAAGATGCTTTTGATGAGCCCCAGTTTGACTTTGCTCATAGTCATGTTTTGTTTGATGTCAAAAATGGTTTGACTTCACTCTCTGCTAGTGTCAATGTCTGCATTCTGCTCTGGATTTAAAATGGGGCACTGTAGAAGTTCCAACCTTCACCACATTGCCTTCTACCCTCTTTTCCCTTTAATTTGCTTTTTGTGTTATTGTTGTTATGGTTGTATTTTTCATAGTACTTGTAACTTAAAACAAAATCCGGTAAAAATATTGATAATACAAAAAATGGGGCATCTCAGGATGCCGTCATAGATTGGGTCTGGCAAATTGGACTGTTCTAAGACAGGTGAACAGGATGTGCCAAAAAATGCGTACGTATGTACATACCTGCTGGTTCAGCTTAGTAGCAAAATCCGTCTATCAGTTCAGTGTCACCTCTTGTCACCCCCATTCCCGAAACTGTGTTATAACATAGTTTGAAGATGTGTGAATTGGAGACGGGGTTTTGCTTGAAAAGTTTCTTGAACTGATCAGATATCGTGTTGACCATAGTCTCATGAACCATCTGTCTCCTTTCATACAGAATTCTTGATTTGGATCTAGTGGTAAGGGATGAAGATGGAAATATATTAGATCCAGAGCAAACCAGCACTATCAGCCTTTTCAGAGCACATGAAATAGCTTCCAAGCAAGTGGAGGAACGGCTGCTGGAAGAAAAAGTGAGAAACAGAATTGTACTTTCCTAAATTTATATTCTGAAATGTGTAAATGGCAGTGAGGATTAAGTGTAACATTAAACCTATAAAATATTTTCAAAATCACATTTTCTGAAAGACATGGTGTTGGATCCAGATTTAGGTGCATGAAAGTTGGCTGATGAAAGTGGTATCTCCCAGTTCATCTTCTTTACCATAGCCAGTTCAGTCCTGAAAAATTCAGGGCCAGAGGACTCTGCTAGGCTGAGATGTAGTGCGTTTGTATTGCAGTAGGATATGAGAAGGTTTCCCCAAATCAGGAATGAATGCCTTCTTTGAATCAAACCCTTCCCCCATCCCCTTAAATCTTATACTAGATGCAGTCCATTTTGGGGAAACTGTGATCTCCTCTCCAAGTCTTGAAAGAATACAAGTAGCTTTTTGTTTAGAACCACATCACGTGTACTACCACATAAGGATTTATGTAGATGACATTGATAATGGTTTATTTTGTTCCACTTTCCTCCTGGGGCTAGGCTCGGTGGCTCACTTGTCACTTGTCTTCAAAGGAACAGGTACATTGACCAAAGCAAATTACTTTTTCTCCTGCAACTGGAGTGGTACTACATTGCTGTTTTGGCTACATCTCCCAGACCATTAGATCCTGGAGATACTGTTAAGATGCCTTACACTATTGTTTACATTAAGAAGGAGCAGAATGTGCAGATAGTGCATATGTAGTGGAGACACAACACAATGTAGTGGAAAGCCAGTGCGGTGTTGTGGTTTGTGTGTTGGGTTAAGACGCTGAAGACCAGGGTCTGAATCTCAACTTGGCCACGGAAACTCCCTGGGTGACCTTGGGAAAGTCACACTCTCTCAGCCCAGAGGAAGGCAAAGAGAAACCCCCTCTGAACAAATCTTGTGATAGGTTCACCTTATGGTTGCCCTAAGTTGGAAGTGACTTGAAGGCACACAGTAAAAACAAAGTGCTTGCAAGTACCGCAAAGCTGCAAATAACTTTCCCTTTACATTCCCTTTCCCCACTGTCTCCACAACCTCTGCTTGTACAGAAGAGCAAAGGATAAATGTGAATAGGTTAGGAAGATACAGAGTGGAAGTCCATTGTACAAATATTTGCAAGATTTAGTTTATGTTAATTTTTTCTTCACTTATTTAATATATGTTATAGTTGTTTATTAAAGATTCAATAGGGTTTTCTTAACCCTCCCCCACACCTTTGGTTTAGTCTCAGAAACAGAATCTTGACATTAGCAGACAAGCCAAGTTTGCTGCTACGCCTTCATTTGCCTTATTTGTAAACCTGAAAAACGTTGTCTGCAAAATTGGAGAAGATGCTGAAGTCTTGATGTCTTTGTATGATCCTGTGGAATCCAAGTTTATCAGGTCAGTGCTGATTGGCTTGCTTGGTTTGCTTTATTAATGTTAAGGCTTATATCCTGTCTAATTTTAAGGGCACAGACCTGGTGATATGACTGTATAAATGTTAACATTTTTTAAAAAAACAATCTTGCAGTGTAGAGAGGAGATGATCAAATAATTGCTTGACATTTCTAAAATATAGCATGCCAAAATGTGTTGTTAAAAGGTTTGAAGTAGTTATGGTACAAATTCAACACTGTGTTCACATTTGCTTCAGTGCCATGTTGTTACTATATGCAAAAGTTAAAACCCATTTAAACAAAGCTCTCTGTGCTTTCTTAGTGAGAGTCTGGATTTTCTCCCTTTTCTTTCCTGAAAATGGGAGTTGTAGAGACCATGGTAATAGTCTTGTTTTGTGGACAGATAAGATGCTACCACATATTAAAAGTAAACAAAATCATTATTAAATATGAAGGTGATTAAAATGGACATGATATTTTTATTAAAAAACTCATCATCTTACTCCATGGCACTGCGAGCTGATATGTAAAGTATAGATATTAAATTAGAGAAGCTGCTGTACAGTTATTTTGTTTTTATATATAACTTATTCCTAAGACTTTCTGGTAATATATTGAGGCAAACCCATCAGGATCCTCCTTACTTTACCTGCCTAGAGCACAGATTTCTTCTATAGAACAGTGGAAGTAAAAAATGCACCTTTTAATGTACTTGTTTAGATATATGGGTTTTAGTGTGATGTAGTGTTATGCATTAATTGTTGCCTGCAAGACTGAAACCACAACAAGGCTGATGAAATATTTTAATTTTATTTCCATAGTGAGAATTATTTGGTGAGGTGGTCGAGTTCAGGACTGCCAAAAGACATAGATAGACTCCATAATCTTCGAGCAGTTTTCACAGTAAGTGTTCCATTTTAAATTAGCAAGATTTGAGATATCCTGCTGCTTCAGTATTTTCCAAAGCACACATTGTTTATAGTAAGGAAAACCAGTAGGTAGCCTTTGAGGAAAGACTGATAGCTCAGCTATAGAGCGCTTGCTTTCATGTGGAGTGGTTGCATTGCATTCATGGGACAAATTGATATAGGTATATGCTATTTTAAGAGGTGCCATGGCAGTGTGCCTGGGCTTGAAAGGTATACACTGCGGTAAGCAGAATAATGTGAGCTAACTCTTCTCCCTGCAATTAAGCATGGCAGAAGTTAAGAAAATTTTCTACCAAAAAGTGTGATAACTCTGTTCTCTTTCTCCACCCACCCTTTTCATACCATAAGAGAAGCCAAGGGACCTCTTTTTCTTGTTTAGCTATTCTGGCAGATCTAGAATGGAGAGAGTTGTTTGGGATCTTGGCTTTAGCCAAGGGCAGGGAAATGGTCAAAGGCACCTGGAGATCTTGTTGTTTGTCATGACCTAGAAACAATCATATCAGATGGAACAGTGTGATCGCTTTCCTTTGTTGTAATTCATTGATCCATTTTCTCTTCTGTAATCCATCAATTATCCTTATTTTCAGTAATGTTCTTTTACATCTGTGATTTTGAATCCACACGAACATTGTTGACACACATTTTTTTCACTGAATATTTCACTGAACATTATTTTTCATGGATCAAGGTGTAGTGAATTTGGTCTCTGCCAATAGGTAGATGGGTTTTACAATCCTTCTTAGCTTTATGGCCAAATGTTAACAGCTGCCCAGTGGCTTAGAAAAGGTCAATTTGTGTTTTTTAGCTTTGCTAAATATTTTACTTTAGCTTGGTAGTTCAAGGCTGAGAATAGAGTGAGTAAAGTTTCCTGTTACTAAGTTGCTTGTATAGTTCTCATAGATGTTGGGAGGGAAATGGGTCAGGCTTGAACACTTCATTTTTCTTTGTTACCTTCTGTACTATATAATCTTTGGGAATCCATTTTCTGTCAGCCTTGGCCAGAGTGTGCATGAACACACATCAAGGGATTCCTTTCAGCCAGTCACGAAGAACTGGACTGCCAGTCATCAAATAGTAAAGGAAGAATTATTTGATTAGTTCTACCATCTCCTCTGTGGGAATGCTGGACCCCATTAGCTAAATGTTTCTCTGCTTTATGTCATCTAATGCATAATTGCGACCAGTAAAGTTTATCTTGTAACAGTAATGAATGTCTTTTTTTGGTAACAAGTGAAGTCTCGGGAGATTGGAATTATAGCCATTTCCAGCTCAGAACATAGGAGAACATGAGTTTTGGTGCTAGTGAAACTTTTTTGTGTCATCATAAATAGTTTTCACTCCTCTCATGCAGGAAATAAGTATTTTAAACTAGCAGAATAGTTCGGGATACTGAAGAGCCATTAAAAATATTTCCATGTCAATCTATTTCTTAACTATCGTTATGATCATTTTTTGTCATGCAAATAACTTTTAAGATTGAAGAGATGGCATCTGAGAAGGCTAAATGGCACATCTTCTCTTTCATGCATACTGAAGTAGAAATGTGAATGAATTTTGTAAAGTAAATGTGTGGAAAATGCAATATTTCTAGGACCTTGGCAGCAAGGACCTGAAAAGAGAGAAAATCAGTTTTGTCTGTCAGATCGTACGAGTAGGCAGAATGGAACAAAGGGACAACAACACAAGAAAGCTAACCTCTGGACTACGACGACCTTTTGGTGTGGCAGGTAATCCATTCTTTTTAGGTACACTGTCAAAATATGATGCACATAAGAGTAACTAGGTGATACAGAAGAACTGCTGATATGTCAGATTGTAGATTTGGAAATAATTGTTCAAGTCACTCAAATGTTTTTGCTATGCAAGTTTTTAAAGGAATGTGCACATCCTCTTCTCATTTGCTGCAGGTGAACACTGGTGCAACACATGTATGGCCATGCCAAACATAGCTGTTAGTCCCATATTGGAGGGTAATGATAGATAAACAATATGCTCTAAATATTGTCAGAAGATTCAGCTTGCAAGGAGGGCAAGCAGTATTTAACCAGGGAGTAAGGCTGAATCTTTTTATTTGAAACTGGTATACATAACTTTAATCCCTGCTCCTTACCAGGAAGCCACTGAGTGGCTGCACTTCTTGTTGCCTAGGAATATGATAAAGAGAAGACTAAATAGGCTAGTCAGCTGGTCAAAAAGGGAGCAGCTTCAGGGGACTACCCTCTCTGTACCTGCCAGGAAAAAACACTGTTTTTGCTGCCAGTTGTCCTGGGACTGTAGAATTGAAAGGAAAGATACTTTTGGACTCTCTGCTATTGGCAAGGAGCCAAATGGCCATTTGGAGGCCATACCTTTGGTTTCACATGAGAAGTTCCATGGCAAGGGCAAAATTAGTCTCATCCTATCCGTTGACCAGATAATAAGGAGCTGCTGCTCAAATGCTCCCCTTTGCTTCCTTAGCCTCCCCTTTCCTTCCTTTCCCTTGTTCTTCAGGCATCAAGAACTGGAGTGAAATCTGTTTATTTAACCAAGTTCATATTTAGGATATTTGGAAGGTTAAGGGTCATGAATAAGTGGTTTGTAGATAAAATATGGAAAGACATGTCAGTACAGCATTGGTTTTGTGGACTGGAAAGCTGTTCAGGTGTATTGGATCCCTGCAACAAATGTAGTCACGCCATTTCTGTACAAATACCTAAATGATGATACTGTTGGACTGGAATACATGACATATTGTTGTTTCTAGATTGATCATAGATTATTACAAAAAGGTAACCAGCTGTTTCTAGAGTTATGTGCTCTAATTATTTACAGGTAGTGTTATGTGCTCTACTGTAAAGCCATGGCAAACTATCATGTTTCTTAGGATATTTTCTTAGGCTGTGTCAGTCCACTCTTCATTGGGCAGGTGCTTCCTCCAGCCATCCCTCCTACCTGCCTGTCACCATGGTGGCTTTAATGAATGGTTTTATTGGCTTTTCTGACTTAACCTCATGTGCTTCAGTTGATTCATGTGGACTTTATCTTGAGTTTTATTTTAATTGTGGTTTTTATTGCTTTGTCAACTGACCGGTCTTGAATTCTCTCAGTGCCATATGCTGAAGAAAAAGAAAAGTATGCCAATGTATGTCTTGTCCCAGCTGCTGTGGAAGAGATACTCAGTACATCCTTGGCCAGTGAATCCTTCCCCATAGTGCAATGGGCCTGTTGAGCCCCAAGGTGCCCTCCCCATGGCCAGTTAGTGCCTAGAGAACAGGGAGTACCTGGGTAGTATCAGACTGGGTCCTGTAGTGGGAAGAAAACAATAGACCTCATTTTTTCTGGTCTCCAGTGAGTCACGAGACTTCCCCTTTTGCTCCCACTGGAGTTGATGAAGCCACCTATGACATGCTTGAAGGACAATGTCTGTTCTTTTCTCTTGCTAAAGAACTATAGCTGGGTGCTTCCTGGGTGCTCCTGCACACCTCAGGCCACTAATTGGTTGTTGGTATGTTCTCTGGCATGAAAAAATCCATTGTGCTGGGGGCAGAAGGAATAGCTTGAGGGCCATAAGATGGTGGAGTTTTATACATCTCAGCCATGTTCTAAGGGGCTATGCAGAATATAAATAGTTCAGATTGAGAAGATTTCTAGTACTGACTCGTAAAATGCATTCTAGAATGTGCACATGCCTGCAGAAGAATACAACTTAATGATACATAAAAGAGAATGTGCATTTTTCGTGATAGCCATTCTTTTCCTTAAACTTTCAGCATCTACAGTGAAAGTATCAGTTTATTCTGCTGTGAAGTGGGTTATCAGTTGTAACTTGTTTCAGTATCTTACGTACAATGTAGAGATTTTAGTAACTTCAGAACATTCTACTTTTTTGACTGATAGAAATGTAGCAGGATTATCTTTGAAGATAATACATTTTGCCATAGAACAGATCTGAACTGTCTGTCATAAAGATTTCTTTATATGTCTTTGCCACTCTTTTTCTTTAGATGTTGATCTCTTAACGACATTTCTTTCTTTTTGATTTCAGTAATGGATGTAACTGACATAATTAATGGGAAAGTAGATGATGAGGACAAGCAACACTTCATTCCATTTCAGCCGTAAGTACAAAGCAAATGCAGAAGAAATGTCAGAGGTGATTTCTAGCTGTACTATAGAGGATTATAAATCCTCAGATTAAAATTTCACTCAGATAATGGAAAGACTGAAAAAGGGAAAGAATATCAATATGAACAATAATATTAAATATTACAACAAATTAGCAATGAAGTTACTTGCTTTTGGATGGAATTTCTGTTTTGTTTATTGCCATGTTTAACATGTTTATTGCCATGGTTAAAGAAATTAATCCAATAAAATTAGCAAAAAAAAAAGCTATCTTGAATTATTTTTGTTTTTGGTATTTTTAGTGCTCACGTTGTGTAGCATGTACAGGTAGGCAGCATTGTCTGTGATGCCCTGTGAGTTCAAAGCATAAATGGGGGTGTAACTGACCTGTACAGTCCAAATGAATGTAGTTGTTTGTGTCATCTCTGAGTAGGGAGTTATTTTAAAAATTTATGTGCAGGCTGAGACATTTTTGAGTAGTGGACATTCAAACTCTGCTTTTGTGCACATTATGGGAACGAGATATCTGATGTGCCTCTAGATCCCCTTCGTTCATTTCAGGGCAGAGAGACTTTTGTATGTGCTGATCACCGCTGCCAGTAAAACAAATGGAAACCTTCACATATGTAAGAGACCAGTGTACACTGAAACGTTTGGATTTGGGTGAAGGCCTGAATGAGTTATTGAAATGGAAAAGACAAATTGAGAAAAGATGCTAACAATGTGAACATGGGTTTCCTCAATTCTGTGTTAGAAATTTGAGAACATTCACCATTTAGAAGACATTTTGCCCACTCAAACTAGCTCTCAGAGATAGTGAGGGTGTTTCTTCGTGGCACAGTATAAGACATGAAGTTTTCTTGGCTGAGGTTGTCAAGGTTATATATTCGAAATGTTTTGGGTCCCTTTGAAGATCTTTAAATAATTTGCAAACAGGTGTATTTATACTAATATGTGCTATGTAGATAAAAGAAGGAACTACTAAACTTTTAACAACATAATGAAGTAAAGTCGAAGGCTTTCACAGCCAGAATCCATAGGTTGTTGTGGGTTTTCCGGGGTTTGAGACCGTGTTCTATTAGTATTTTCTCCTAAGGAGCAGGAGAAAATACTAATAGAACACAGCCTCAAAGCCCAGAAAACCCACAACGACCTATAATAAAGTAAACTTGCTTGGAAACCTGTGTAAATCAGCAGAGCTAGTTGTGGGAGGTCCAGTGAAATAACTGTTCAGTAACTATATTAATTGCTTTTTATATATCTGATACTTCTGATTGTTACAAATTTATATTTTGTTGGTTGTTATGGTGTTTGTGGGTGTGTTTATAGGTTACTAAAAGCTTGTAGATTTAAAATGTATTAACCAGGTAGTTCATGGAAGCTTTTGAAAACACTTCTTGTTAATCTTTTGTGATCATTATAAATAAAACTGCAAGCAGCATATATATTGGTAGACAACAATAAACACTGGAAATTCATGTTTATTGGGAAAGAAAAATAGATATTAATGGAACATTTACCAGTTTTTTGCTCCATTAAACTTGACTTATAATGGTATGAACAACTCAGGAGGTTGAAAGGAATTACAATAATATGAGCCTTGGTTTTCTTCTCTTTTCTGTTGCTATGGTAAATTAAAATGTTCTTCGGGAAGAAGTCTGAATGAGGAATGAGTAACATGCACATGTAGGAGGAATGACACTGTCATTCCCAGTGTTGACTTAAAAGCTGTATGAAGCAGTTTTTCCCCAATTCATTTTGTCCTCTGCATTTTTTTTTTTTTTAAAAATCCAAGTTTGCCTTTTTTCTTTTCATATGCTGGTTGTGGGTTGCCAACAAAATAAATACACAACAGCTGCCACATGGCACTTGGTGAGGTTTCTTTGGGATAATAGACATCATTTCCCCAAATGCTGTGTTTTATTTGTAACTTTTGAATTTATCCAGTCCATAGTAGCAAAAGTATGTCATGAATTCTGTCTGTCCTTTCATCTCCAAGCTACTTTTCTTTGTAGTAGCTTTCCTCCTTTTGTTAACTCTCATTAAGCTATCACTTAATTCATGTCACATCCAGAACAGCTCTTGAGTATTCCAAGAGCTACTATGTTTTACATTTTGGCATTTTGTTATTTTATATGTCACTTCTTAGATTTCTCATCTCTACTCTACATGATTCTAGACTGGAATCTGGTGTATGTTTGTTTCTGGAATCATAAGTTGCTTTACTTCTCCTGATCAGATCCATATTTTCCTGACTGAATATCTTCCTATGTCTTTGTTCTACCCTTTCCTATCCTTTGTCTTGTGTTGACTAATGAACATTCTTTGTCAACTATATGATGGTCTTTTGTTTCCTTGTTACTGTGACTTCTGGTTTTCTGTCCTTCCCCTCTCCAATCTTTGTTACCTTTTGGTGTTGGTCCTCATGTGCAACCTCCAGGCTAGCATTGGATAACGCCATTCGACACAAGCAGTTGAACATATCATCCCGTTTTTCACCCAGGGTGGCAGGGGAGAATGATTTCCTTCAGACTGTTATAAACAAGGTGATTGCTGCTAAAGAAGTTAATCACAAGGGTCAGGGTAAGTACTTTGCCTACTTTTTATGCTGACAATAGTTCTAATATCACTGTTGTTTTTTTGTCTGACATCTTGGAAGATGCACTGGAAGTTGTACAAAAGTTTGCAGTTGTGTTCTTCCTTGGAGTGTTCTCTTTTTTTCCTGACTACTTCCTGTGCTCTTTAACATTCTGCTGATAAAGGCAGGCAGAGCAATCCTACTTGCTATAGCAGGGAGCTCTGAGGTTGTCCACAACTCCTTTAGGCTGTTGCCAACAGGCAAAATGGAATAAGGAAGTGGAAAATTTTCTTTCAACTCCTTCTTTTAATTTGAAGGATTTCTCTCCTATTGTATCCATTGCTGCATTTTCCTCAGGTTGAGGAAAATCTGGAAACTCAGAGGGTTTGAGACTGTGTAAGTCAAAAGCTTTCTCTGGTCAGCCATGACACATCTTGCAGTCATTCTCTTTTCATGTCCTTTTAAGTTGGAATTCTAGTGTCTTGTTTGTGTTTGAAGCCTTCCTTTGTTCCTTGGATAATTGATGAAGGTCCACAAATTTTAGTTGTGTTAGCAATCATTTATATTATTCTCCATGGATTTTATATGCATCATAAAGTCTCATGTATTTGTCTTCAATAAGCATCTGTTTTTTTCTTGGCTTTGGTCAGGCATATAACATGGCAACTGAAGTGACAGTTTTGAGTTGCTGCTACTACAGAGTGAAGTGTGATGCTCTACACAGAAAAGGGAGAGATTGCTAAAACAGCTTTGCGGTCAAAGCACAAACTAAATGGCAAAATGTAGTAATGCAGAAGCAAAACTGGAGATAGAGATCAAAATATTGAATATACAATTCAATCACAGACAAGATGCAATATTCCTAATCTTCAGAGGTAGTTTAATTAATAACCATGTATGTTGAAAATGGGAACTTTAAATAGACACCCATTTCCTTAACAGTATTTTCATGCATGTTCGTTTCAGAAGAATGAGATGTAGACAAATGTTAGTATAAAAAATAGCTTTAAATTGCTGTTAGAATAATACTGCATATTCTCAGTGAATCGAGACATATTTTCCACAAGCCATTCATATTGTCTGGTCCTTGAAAAAGGATACTTTGGTGGGTGGTATTTAATTTGTCATGTTTTTCAAGGATGCTATCTTTTTGCACTTCTCTTAGGGTCATTTAGGAAGCTGAATATTGGGATATTTAGGACAAACTGTTCCACAAGATGTGATGGCCACCAACTTAGAGATCAAGGGGTCTAGACAAAATTAATGGAGGAGAAGACTATCTGTGGGTACTAGCCACAAAGGTTATATCCTGTTGAAAAGTTGAAAGGTGCCATTCTTCTGATGACACCACTGTGGAATAGCATTTAGGGGACAAAGCTTTTGCTCACATGTCGTGATCAGGGATCTGTCTGTGGGGAATATGATGGGCTAGGCTACTTTTTTGAACTGATCTAAGATGTTTCCTCTGGGATTGCTTTGTATTTGAAAAGCAACTGTTTACTGAAAATTGCTGTTGTACTGATTTTTTTCCCCAACAATTCTACAGGTTTGTGGGTGACAATGAAACTTCTTCCAGGAGACATTCATCAGATAAGAAAAGAATTCCCTCACTTAGTTGACAGAACCACAGCTGTTGCTCGGAAAATGGGATTTCCTGAAATTATTATGCCTGGTGAGATGTTTACAGAGATGTTTTTCAGTTTTAGATGATTAAGTACTAATTCAAGGCAAAAAATTCACCTTGTTAAAAGAATTTGCTAGTAGTTTGTATTTTGAGGAGGTCTGGCTTAAAAACTATTTTGTTTTTTTTTTTCCAATCTGCTATCAGGTCTGTATTAATAAAGGAGGAGGAGCAGCACTGTAAACAGAGTGGACTAATTGTACACAGATGGAATATCTAGTCCCTTTAGTTTAAAAACTTAGATGCCGGATATGTTTTGACTACTCTTGCTTTTAATGTGTGTCATAAATGAAACTATGAAGCAATAAAAGCATACTTCAAAGTAGCTCTGCTGATTGCATGTCCAAATAGGCTATCAAGTGTTTAGAGTATCTATTATTACCTGCAAATGTACAAACATGTTGTGCAGAAAATGATAACAATTACTAAGTGAAGTGCTGAATGTGTTAAGGTGGGACACTAGAAATAGCTAATAAGGTTAACTATTTTAAAAAACTTACTTAATTTTCACTGCCAAAGGCATTATTAGAGGTGGTAGCATTTCTCTTAGGAGAGAAGATCAATCAGACAGAGGAACTGGATGCATATTGAATATGCTTTTCAGTGCTAAACTTTGGAATGATCACAGAGAGTAATGTCAGAATTGGACTCTCTTCAAGATGAGCTGGAAAGAAGGAAGTAGATAAGAAGGAAGAAAGGATAGCAGTGGAAATAGGTCATGGTAAATGTGAACTAAAAAGCAGATGAAGCCTCTTCAGAGAAAAGATGGAAAGTGTCTGGAGATATTTTTAGGTAACCACTCTCAACAGGAACCTGTGAATAGAGAATAATAGTGATATAGAATATAGAAAAAAAGAACACAGTGTTCAGCAAGTTTTTTTTCCAATTCCAACATAGAGTGAGAAGGAGAAATATTGATAATCCCTAGGCTGCCATGCTGTTTGAACAGAGAGTTCAAACAGTTCAAAGGATAAAATTTGATCTGGATAAAATTGGTTCAAAATGTGTATATTTGTTTGAGATAAAGATTATAATTCAGTCTGTGTTCTTTTTTTTTTTTATGAACATGCTACCTCATTAGTTTCTTCTTGTACATGGCACATTCATCTATACAACTACTGAGAAAATGGATTGGAGCTTCTTTGGCCTTATTGGAATGTTTTGACCTGGATCTTAATTTCCTAACATCTCAAAATTATCTAAACTTAAATTCTCTAAAATTCTTTTAGGATTTTAGATTAATTTCAAATTCTCTAAGTCTCAAAATTTTCAAGCATATTTTGGCTATGTGCAGTACAAGTGTTTGAACATTAAAGAATGTATTTCCTTCTCGACAATCTAGTGTATATATTTTTCACTTTCATGAATGTACAATTGAAATTCTCACTGCAAAGAAAGAAATCTAACACAAAAAGTTATGCATTTTAATGTTTTCAAGTAATGAAGATATTGATAGAAAGAAGAATCACTATTAAAAATGTTACATTCTTCCAATCACCGTCTTTCTTTTTCTTTCTCTCTCTCTTACACAGGTGATGTCCGTAATGATATCTATGTAACATTAGTTCAAGGAGATTTTGACAAAGGCAACAAGACTACAGCAAAGAATGTAGAGGTTACAGTATCGGTTTACGATGAAGATGGCAAAAAATTGGAGGTACTTTACCGTGACACGTTTATTTTCCATGTTAATTCTGAACTTTTTCCTAAATAAAGGGAGTTTGGATAGTCCAAACAGCCAGGGTTAATTTATTCCTAAAAACTGCAAATGTTGTTAGCAATAATAGTTAAGTTGTTCTAAAGTTCTACATTTGCAGAACGTCAAAAATATTTTTGACATTTCCTGACTCTGCAGAATTCAATGTCCCACGTGCAGCAGAGTCTCAAGGGTGTATTTAAATCAGTATCTCTAGTCCTTTCACAAGTAACTATTTTTCTAGATCGAAATCCAGAGCCCCAGAGAAGGTTTTTAAACCAAATAGACAGATTTAGTAGAGTACCTCTGGTTCCTGCAGCCAGCCATTTGCAACCATAGGTAGTCCTAGGAAGTGAATAGTATTGTTATTGACTTCTGTACTTGTTACTCTCTGGCAATGCCTCTAGTTATAATAGGTGGCTAGCAGGAAGAGCATTGTTAGATTTGTCCCTGTTGATGATTTCAATTTCATGTACATCAAAAGGTGTTTTTGCTAATTAGTGTGTGAATTATTTCCCTCTTGTTGAGCCAATCACCATTAACATCAGAAACTTATTTATATAAGCAACTATATTAAAATTAACTAACTTTATTTTCCTTTCCCTCCCCTCCCCCTTCCTTCCTTCCTTCCTTCCTTCCTTCCTTCCTTCCTTTCTTTCTTTCTTTCTTTCTTTCTTTCTAGAATGTAATTTTTCCTGGTGCTGGAGATGAAGCCCTTTCAGAATATAAGTCTGTGATATACTACCAAGTAAAGCAACCACGCTGGTTTGAAACTGTTAAGGTACGTCTTGCATTCAGAATCCCTTTTGAAAATCAAGCAAGAGAGACAGGAAGAAACCAACTGATAGACTTGGTATATTGCTGTCAGACTAAACAAGATATTTGTGCCAGAGAAGCTTTCAGAGGTTGCTAAGGAACAACATAGATGAAGACATTGACTGAATATATTTACCTCCTGGTCTTTTGGTCAAGACAGCTTTGACAGAATTATTCCAACATCTGTCTCATATCTCCTTTGTATTAGAAAGTTGGACAGTATGGCGATGCATTGTACTGCCCCATGCATTGCCTATTCAGGTGTCTCATGCATTAATCCAACTAGAATGGCAGCAGCAGTTTATCAAAGCAAATGGTAATTATAACACTATTTATGCATGTTAATGGCACTGGAAAGTTAAGGAAGTCAGCAAACTGAAAATTAGTTAGGGAAAAGGTCAGCAAGGGTAAGGAATGGAAGAAGCAAGGAATGAAGTTATAATATTGTGTGTATATGTTTCCGTGTGCCTTTGCTTGGCTGCAGTTGGAGGGCATCTTGTCTTTTTAGGGCATGGGTTTTTGGCAAAGCAACAGATGTCACACCCCTGCACTGTTTAGCCTTTCCCTGCCCCATTTTTCAAGTACAGAAATAGAATTCCAGAAAATTGTACTCTGGAATTGTTGAGATTGCCTACTCCTGTTTTAAATGATAGTAGGTTTCCGTGGAATACTTTAGTAATAATTTAAAATAAGTTAAAAAGGAATTTATGCTCAGTAAGCTGCAAATAAGTGAAGGAAAGGCTCAGTATAACTAGAAGTCCAGACAGGGTAAGTGTATAAATGGCCAGGCTTGGACTGAATATATGAAATATCTGTGCTGGAGTGTAGGTAGTGAGGGCAACAGGATTATCACAGAAGCATGTCAAGACAGTCTATTTGTCTGTCAAGCCTGGTATTGTCTACTCTGACAGACAGTGTTAGACATGGTTCTTTGATATCAGCTGCTACTTTAGCATTTTAACAGGAGATGTGATTGTTCGAATTCAGGTCCTTCTACAAGCAAAGCAAATGCTCTACCACTAATGTGTACCCCAGCTTCAACAGTGGAATGAGACCATAATGGGAGGAAGAGGTGATACTCCATAGCATTATAACAAATTTGATTGTATTGCAGGTGAATTAATATTAACTGATAAATTATACCAATCATCCTCTGGTAATTTGATAGTGCCTAGATTTGCAATGTGTTAACATTTGGTAGTTGCCTTAACTGTACCTCTCACACAGCACTATTTCTTCATCCTGTTTCATTTTTTAAAAGCCCCATGAATTTACCAGGCAACTTTGTGGGTCTGCAAGCAGGCACATGGTGGGAAGTCACCATTTTCCTCAACAAGTTGTCATCCTGCTCCCATGAGCCTATGCACTATTATTACAGGCTTCAGAAGGCTGTGCAATTGATGACTAAAGAAAGTGGGACCTCAGTGAGTGAAGGGTAGGATTCACTTAGGTCCACCAGAGGGATTTAGAAGTTAAGCCACCGCTGCTGCTCTAGCACTCTAGCTTTTGACAGCTTTCTATCAATTGACTCTATATTCAGGCTGAGGGAAATGTTGATGATTGTTCATTGCTTGTCATTAGTTTTTTTCTCCTTGTCTTTCTGTTTGGTCACAACTTAGAGGAATTTGGCAAGGATTCAGTTTTGGGGGGAAAGGTGCCCAAGCACCCATACTTCCTCCTTTGCTGGGGTCTCTTTGCAGGCATCTCTTGGGGTATTCAGGCTGCTGGGGTCTGGCTTAGCTTAAAGGCTTTTTGGCTGGCCTCATTCCTGGGTAGTGTGGAAACTACAGCATGGCTGAAGACCCTGTGGATTCCATAGTGTCATTCCGTAGTTGCAGACAGGTTGGGGTTTGAAGCACCCACCGGACAATAGGCGGGTTGTTCAGTTCGTGGATCTGTAGCCTCATGGCAGCCCAAGCATACACAGCTGTAATTAAAAAAGTTATGGACTTGCTTTATCAACATTTCTGTGGTAGTGTGTTTATCTCTCTGTATTCCTTGGCATTCTTGGGCTGGCCCCATGAGATTATTTAATATCTCTAAATGCCTTTTTGGAGATAGAGTAGTCAACTTATCAACATTAACTTCCATGGGTTTAACTTGACAGAGTAGTTAAAATATATGTAAGCTAATTAGATGCTATATTTAGGCAAGTTGATTGCATCTGTTTTCAAGAATGCCCATGTAAGTTTATATATTTTGTTTTTGCAAAGGTTGCAATCCCTATTGAAGATGTAAATCGCAGTCACTTGAGGTTTACATTCCGGCACAGGTCATCCCAGGATTGTAAGTAATTAAAAACTTCTTCCCCCAAAACTTCTCTTGTTTTGTAGTGCCAGTACCTTCTTAAAAGCAGCCACTTTTTTCTTTCCGATCTGGAGCCCCTTTTCTTTTTAATTTGGAGTCCTTCTTCTCGGACTTGGCTTCAACTCTTGCTGCCTTTTTTTTTTAATTATAATTTTATTAAGTTTCACAGATTAAAAAAAACATTCTTTGACCTGTAATTTTACATGAAATATTTCTGATCCTCCACTCTCATCTAGTCTTCATTTCTCGAAATTCATTCCACTTATTACATTTATATATCACAATACAATGTTTATCTCAAATGTTTGATCATGCATTTCCCTCTCCCATTCCATGTTATGTTGCTGTTATCCCACTGTCATTTTCACAATTATAATACAGTCATTTTCACTTGACAGTTCCCAGCTGTCACCCATTTCAATTGGCCATTCTGCTTTTCACTAATCGTCTGATTTCAGTCTATTCTGATTTCTTTTCTTGCCTCTTTTGGATCTTCTGGTATCTTCTCTTATACTTTTTAAGTCCTCCATCATTTACAACATAAACTCTTAAAGTTTGTATGTATATCTGTTAATGCATATCTGGCAGCCTGAGCTGTTATTACTGCAACAGTCACTCATCTTCTTGACCTGGATTCCATTCTGTTAAAAATGTCTTGTTTCCCACTTCTATACTTTTGTCCTATTCAACCCCCAATGACCCTTTAACAATATCAAAATGCTTATATTAATGACAATATATCAATCAAATATGTAAGCTTATTGTTTAAATTCATTCTAATATTGTTCAAGTACAAAACCACTTTGTCTAATTCAGAGCCCTGTGCCTTAATCCACCTCACATTCCCCCCCCCCGTCTGAAACTTTGCTGTTTAAAGATTCTTCTGTATTCTCAACAGCCGCTTAAAGTCCGTGGGAGTGAGGATGTTTTGCTTACATGACCTTCCAGCACAGGCTTGCCAGTCTCAAAAATCCAAACTCAAAAAAAGATAGGAAACAAGTCTCAAACAGGAGGAGCTAAGAAAAAAAAAAAACCACTGCTCAATAACTGTTGCCTCCCAAAGTAGTCTTCTAAAATCAGAAATCCAGAGTCAAAAAGCCAAAATACCTCTCAGGTCGACCAAAATAGTAAATTGTGGAAATAAAGAAAGTTCAATGTCCAAATGGAGTTTATTAGATCTTGTAAAATCCAGTCTTAATCCTTAGTTCAGTTCCGTCCATTTAGTTATTTAGCGTTATCAAACTGTAAATCTCTGTCTCAAATTGCAAGTCAGAAATCATTTTACCATTAAAGACTTCAATCCTCAGTAGAAAAGCAGAAAAGCCGCTTAACAGTCTCTTTAAAAATCAGCTGCCCCTTTAAAACGAACTCTCAGCCATAACGCATTCACATCTCCTCTGGGTCCTTCCATTCCTCCGCTCCTGCGCACTGTTGCAAGTCAATTTCGGATGTGATATTGTCAAAATCGAAGACCAGATCAGGTTACTTGTTTTCTTACTTTCTGTTTAAGAGTCGACGGCGGCGCTTGTGCCGCTCTCACAACGATCCCGCTGGTTCTGTCATGGTCCTTCGACCCCCTAGTGCTTTCCGCTCCCCCAGCCGGGTAGAGCCAGACACCAGTTTCGGGGTCCCCTTTGGACCTCTTCCGCACCCTTTTTATCGGAGGGGCGTCTAGCCGCTTCTGGAGTTAAAAAAAAAAGCAGCTGGAATCCAGCGGGTGGCAGCTCGAGGCTTCGCTATTGCGCAGCTTCACTCCGAGCTGCCACTCGTGCGCGCCATGCGACCAGAAGAAGCAACTCTTGCTGCTCTTTAATATGCTTTCCTCCCCTTTGCATTTCCACAAGTAAAATCAATTGACAGCATTGAACGTGTGCTGCTTACAAGTTGGTAAGTAGTCGTATTTCAAGGGGAAAACAAACTAACTTCCTTGCATGGGCTGCTGTGATCTTTGTAAGCCACAAAATTCAGCATTGGGGAAGACTTGTAAAACTATTGCTGTAGGCTTTGTGCAAATTAGAACCTATGTAGAAATATTTATAATAAATAAATCAGATTGTCAATGACTTATTAGCTAAGTATTGGTTTTGTTAGGGGTTAATGTTTTAAAGTCACTGGCATTTGATATTTTTATTGTATCCAGTTTGTAGTATTATTACTATGTAACAATTCCATTTATTTAATTTAATTGTTATTGTTTTTAATATTTATTTTATTAATTTTAATTAATTAATTGAATTATTATTATAGTTTAATTGGAAAAAGCATAGTGCTCATGCTTGTGATAAACATGATTGGATCTTCTGAAACCTGCCGCTAGAATTTTAATTTTACCATCAGGAGAAGTAAAATGGTGAAACCTTCACTTGATGTATTTAAGAACTTTTAATATCTGACACCTACTCTATAATGGTTAATGCTTGTGTAATTAAAAGCTTCTATTTTGATGTAAAAATTAGTCATATGAATGAAAGCAGTACTTATTCTAATGGAATATTTAACAATTTTGCTAATGAAAACAATGTACAGCAAATTACTGTCATATTTGTGACTGTGAACTACAAATTAGTTCAGTAGGAAGCATTCACATTATGATGCAGCAGTTCATGGGTGGCCAAACCTATTAAATTTTAGATTATTGTATTCATTACAGAGTAATGTTCAGAACTGCCACAAAGTATTGTGTCATGTGTGTGCCTGTGTTCTGTGTGTGCACACAGACGGGTTGACCAATGTTTATTTTCAATTTCTGTTTTTTAATCTCTGCCTTATATATTCCGTTTTTCCCTTCTGAAATTGAACTTTTATTATTAATAATAGAAAGTATATAATCATAGGGTCATTGGGACCAATTGCTGGCCCAAATAGAAGCATGTGTATTATATTTCAAGATTTCTGCACCATGACTTAAGTACAGTGCCATTGTCACGTGATGGAACTGTCTTCTCTCCCTTCCAGCTGTTGGCACTGCCCTGTAAATGCCTTTGTTTCCCGTCAGTGGGGAGAGGAGATCATTTTCTTCCCGATTCTGCTAGTGGTTTTCTTTTGTTCCTGAAATTGCAATCTTGAAATTCTATACATTTTGTTAACTTTGAAATAGTCATTTTGTGCTTGAGAGAGAAGGTTTGGAGGCAAGTAGTGGCAGTTTATTCTGTTCGGTAACAAATACTGTTTTGTAGTTTTATTAAACTAGATTTGATCATCCCAATGCCAGCATAGCTCATAGTGAAAGATAGCGCCTGATGTTTGATGGAGGGAACCCTCACAATTTTGTAATCTTGTAGGTTCAGAGAAAGAATGGAGACACTTGAGCAGTGGGACTCTTCTTTTCTCTTTTCTCTTAAGCTTTCTCAAATCTAATTTATAAGCAAGATCTTTGTTGGGTCTCTTTTGGATTGTTTGGTCGAACAGCTTTCCATCATAGATCTGAATTGTATTGTCTCTAGGCTGCTTCCAGATGCCCTTCTTCCAAAAGAAGGAACAAAAAAAGGTTCCCAACTACAAAATTAGAATTGCTACTCCTGAAAGTCTCCAGGGGTAGTATTTTCCTTTTAATAAAGATGTGGGTGCCCCAAGCATTATGTGTCCCCCTCCAAGTTTAACAAAACCAAAAGTGGGCTTTAATTTTGAAGCGCCTTGGTAGAGCATACAGGAGAGGTCTGGGAAACCAAAAATTAGACAGACTTCCAGAGCTGCTAACCCCAAGTGTACATGCGTGGTCTGGTGAGCAACTTGTGTGGCTGGACTGATCATTGTTTGAAGCTAGATGCTTATCTAGAAAACATGGGTGACTTTTCATAACTTTTTTAAAGTTTCATGCATAGTGGGGCATCTGATATGACTGTGCTCTGGGTTTTGCAGAGATGTAATCCCTGAAAGTGATTTTTAAGTGCTTGATGGTATGCGCAATCATGAGGGAGCAGTTTTGATAGAGGAAAGCTTCTGAATGATATGTTCCATGCATGAAAACAGTCTATCAACAGGGAAATTTTCCTCAATATTTGTAATATATTGAGAGCATAATATGCATATCTGTTTAGAGGTCAATTCCATTGAACTAAGGTGGACTATCACAACCAGGTAGATGTGGATAGAATTACAGCCTGAATTTCTAGTGTTGTTATGTATATGGAAAGTGATTTCTAAATCTTTACTAACCTTTCTGTGTGGTACTGGAATAGGCTACACCTGCATTTTAGAATGTCTTTATGAGTATTTTCATCAATTGATTTACAGTATGTTGCTCTGCTTTTATTTTTAAACAGCCAAAGATAAGTCTGAGAAAATATTTGCCCTGGCATTTGTTAAATTGATGAGATATGATGGAACAACGTTACGGGATGGAGAACATGATCTTATCGTATACAAGGTATTACTCTGCATACATGCTGCAGTACTTCAGAATCCAAATGTGTACAGTCTGATTATTTTGTTCAGTGTGATGCAGAGTATAATTCAGACATTTTAGAGATTACTCTACCTTAGCAGATCAATGCACAAGAAAATAAACTTGGCATATTAGAAAGAAATGTGAAAGTCCACTTCTGTCCAGCTGTTTTAGAAGAAGTCAAACAGCTCACTGAGCTCTCTGAGTTTCAAGCTTTTATAATTTTTCAACTGCATATATGAAATATTTTTTCTCTTCTCTTCCTCATTCCCTTTACGGTAGGTAAGTTAGAATAGTGGTTGATTTCCACACGTATCAAAAAGGCATAAATTCAACTGCACAATATATTTTTGATATAGTCTTTGAAGGTACTGAAGAGAGAATGCCTTCAGGTTGTGTTTCCATGAAAAATGAAGTAAATGGTTAAATATACCTACATTTCAATGTAAGAGATGTGAGAATAAAAATTGTTTTCCATATTGTGTTTTGTTTGGGAATAATGTTACAGGCTGAAGCAAAGAAACTAGAAGACTTTTCAACATATTTAAGCTTGCCATCAACTAAAATAGAATTAGAAGAGAAAGGTCACTCTACAGCTGGCAAGAGTATGCAAAATCTTGGAAGCTGCACCATCAGTAAAGATTCTTTCCAGATATCTACACTAGTTTGTTCAACAAAGCTTACTCAAAATGGTGAGACTTATAATCACATCTTAAGGGGAAAAAAAATCTTTATCCATGTTGAAGGCTCCTGTCTTGGGCATAGATCTGTTGTTTTTTTTTAAAAAAAAACCCTCTGGGAGTGTTACAAACAGTTGGGTGGATGGCCATCTAGAAAGCTTATCTGAGATGTGCTGAATTATTCTGTGTGAGAATGTAAAATGCTTGAGTATGCTTTTGAAAATATTAATAGAAAACAGCAGGAAAAAGGGGAAGAATCATACAGAGGTAAATGAGTATTTTTCTAGTTTCACACAGGGAATATAGTGTCTATGAATGGTTTTATATACATGCATCCATTCACTGTTATTAAAAAGGGATTTCAACTTCTATTTTATTCATCTATTTACTATTTTTATTTTATTATTATAAAGAAAAAAGAACAATTCATAGCAGAATAAAACAAAAACACCACATGAATAACATAAATGTGAAAAGAGAAAAATCACAACACAAATAGCTTACATTATTATTTCTCTCCAGATTCTTTATCATCATGTACTTATTCAACATGTTATATATCATATTGATTATATATTTTTATTTCATGTATCTAAATCTCATTCTCCTTGTACTTATTATTGCTATAATAATTTCATTCTTAAATCTGTTCTTTTCAACTATATTTAACGTATTGCTAATACTATATATGATCCTTTTATTAACCATAACCTCTCACCCTAAATGTGAACCCATTCCCAGAGCCAATTATATTTCAGCTTACTCTGCTTTTCAAAATTGTAATTCTTCTTGTGGAGGTGTGACATTTCCCTCTTTTGCTAAAGCCTTTTCCACAAATATTTTCCATATTGCTTCAAAGTCATTCCTTTTCATTATCCCTTTTTTAACCTTGATTTGACATGTTAACTTATCATTGATCGCAATTTTCCACACTTCTTTATACCAATCCTTTATTTGAAAATCTTCTTGAATTTTCCATTTTCTTGATATAATTAGCCTTACTGCAGTTAATAAATTTGTAATTAACCCCTTCATTGTCTGGGTACAATTAAGCATCAAATATAGATAATAACGCTATACTCTGACATATTTGTAAATCAATTCCTGTTATCTCTTTTATCTCCTTAAACACCATTTGCCAAAATTTCTGTACACTTATTTATCTATTTACATAAAGTTTCCCATTCAAAACTCCTGAAGTGATTTACAGTGAGGTATAAAACAATAAAACACAATGAAACAGAGCAGTAGTAAAAATTGCAAGGTTCCATAGGACAACGTGTATACTAAATTATCAGTAACAGTCTGGAAAAACTAAAGTAAACCAGTAAGTTTGTAATAAACATCCAATAGTAAACATCAAAAAGACATTGTCGTTGGTGTTTGGTGTACCTTGCTTGAATACACAGCATCATAACAGACCTTTCGTTGTATTGCCACCAGCTAGAACACTATGGATTGTGGTACGGACAAAAAAAGACACCTCCTAAAGATGCTAAGATGATGCTAAGGCAACTCAGTTTAGGACAATGAAGATTAAATAATCCCCCATCTAACATATTCATGTGCTCTTTTATCAGGATCTGTATTAACAGCTTGTTTATAGAGCACAACTGTCTCCAACCAGAGTTAATGTGTGCATAGGGCATTATTGAAATTTGCATGTGTACAGCATCTACAAATAGAGGGATTAGCATATTCAGGTGAAATAGAGTTCCGTTTCCACTCCTGCTTTGCATCCACCCATTGGATTGTAATAAGTTCCTAGGGAAGAGGGAAGGCTGAACGAGGAATTCATGTACCTGCCAAATCTCATATTCATCCACCTGCCACATCTCAATCGTGCCTCAGGTGCTTCAGTGCTATACTGAGAAAATGTATGCTTTGCATTCTCTTTCTCAGTTGCCTTGTGCATGGATGCTCTGTCTGGGCCTGCATGAATTCATTCCCATAATCTTCTTTTTACAATAATATTCTCCATTTTGATTTATTGGGTTTGGTTTGCTGTTAAGAACATTCTGAGAAGTACACTTGAAAGAAAACACTCCTGCTCCAAGGTAGGAGCTTAAATAGAGGATGGAATGATCATATTTTTGGACTACAAATCCTAGCCATCATGGGCTCCAGAATATTAAGGAACTGGATTTAAAGGAGCTCCCATAGTATTCTCAAACAGTAAATACAGCCCTTAGAGTGGATTGGAAGTTATACATTCTTGGTGGCTAGCTACTCTTCAAAGATTGATTCTGTTTAAAACATTTTTGTCAGAATGTTAAAAGTTGTAGGTTATTTTACTCTTGAAACAAAGAAGGGGTATAGAAATGTACAAATAATTCTATTATATGCTGAATAAATTGAGTCAGATTTTAAGCAAACAAAGAGGCTCATTTGACATTTGGCTGCTAATTTTTAGCAATAGTTCCATGTTATTCGTATATGGTAGTTATATCTGATATTTCATAAAACAAAAACAAATTTTGTTTTTGCTATTTAAATGTCATGTTCCACAGTGATTGGCACAGAAAGTTGAGATAACTTTAATTCCTAAAAAATTCAATATTTAAACTACTGCTTAGGTTTGTAATTCCCCATTAATTTACTAGAGCTGGCAATATGTCTGTAGTGATGCCTTTTTTATTGGTAGACAAAATGATATTAAGTTTAGAGGGTAATTTCTTCATTTTTGATGTTCTGCTGTACTCTTTTTGTCAGTTTTATGCAGTATGTTAAAAAGGGTTTTATGATTCTTTTTAGTATCTTTGGAATTGGACTTTTATGTTTCCCATATGTTAGTTGATTTGTATGTATATTGTTTGTATTATATTTGACACTGCATGTGCACAGATAGTTAAGGACATGTTTTACAGAGAGTTTTTCATATGCAGGTGATTGTGGCAGGATTAGCGTAATAAAGACAGCATTGCAAGTAGAAATTCTCTCTTTTCTTATCTGGCAAAGATCTTTCTCCCCCTTCCTCTTTTTTGTTTAATTTTTCTCTTCCCAATTTTAGGAGTCAAATGTTTCAGAGCATCATAGTCTGTTAACAGTTTGTCAACCATATGCTACTTAATGGCATGTCTCTGTAGGATTTTATTTACAATCCCCGTGCCATTTTGTCCTGGCAGAATGACAAAAATCAAAGATGTATTCATCCCATTCATATCATAAAACAATGTAGCAGCTTTTGAAGAGATTGAGGGAAAGACTTAGGTTTCACATGCCAATTGTTGTCAGTTGAACTGCAGGTTATTATAGTTTTATCTGACCCTTCCACTTTAAAAAGTGCTCAGTGGAACAAAATAAAGTACTATTTTACCAGTCAAAAAAAAAGTTCTCAGTGTGTTATATATCTGTTAAAACTATCACAAATAATAAAACCATTAAAAACATCACAATAAATTGATGCATCCTGTGACTTTATCCAAAACCGTAGCAGTGATATTTGAATGGCAGAATTGTAGTTTATTTATTTATTTGTTATTTATTTATTGTATTTGTATGCTTCCTTTCTTCCAAAATGGGACATGCAGATTGTAAGGAAAGTTCTTGTATGTACATCTGAACTGCCTATATGGGAACATCACACATTGTTTGACTATTACCAGTTTGCTATTGGACTATGCTGGTTCAGAATAAAGGAAGGCAGTACTATTGATAAGTACTCCCTTGCCATGAGGTTTTTGTTTTGTTTTGTTTTTTTGCTATATTTAGGTAGCCTGTCCTATTACTTTCATTATTTATATACCTTCTCCATATTTTGATATTCAGATTTGTCGGTTTGGTAGTTTGGCAGCATGACCTTATGCATACCAAGTTAGAAGTATTTCCTTAGATCCAGGTCACCTTAGATAAAATTGCTGTCTAAGTGAGCTGTGTGCATCTTTATTCCACATGGACAGTAGAACTAATAAAGTTTCTTTCTTGTTTCGTTTGTTGGTTTTTGCAATCAGTGGATCTGCTGGGGTTGTTGAAGTGGAGATCGAACACAAATCTTCTACAACAGAATTTGAGGCAACTGATGAAAGTTGATGGGGGTGAAGTTGTTAAGGTAACTAATTCAGTTGATAGCAAATGTTTTGCCATCTAATTGATTCCTATTTCTACAACACAGTCATTTAATGCAGAATAATACTTGCATACATTTTTAAGCATGGATGCTGACATCCATGGATGATGGATGATGATATGAAAGCTTGGTGCAACTTTATGGTGTGGAAATATTTGGTGATAACAATAGTATAATTTATTACTTTAAAGGAAATACCAAATAGATTTTGTTATACATTTATTTGAAGCATAAATAAATTTGAGGCAGTTATTTCCTCTTGCTTTTTTCCATTGCTGAAGTTTTCTTGCACATTTATGTAATTGTATTAACCATAAGTATGAGTCCAATTTAGAGTCTTACTGATGGTTTCATTAGCACTTGTATGATTTATTTTTTTTCACCCACCAGCTCAAATAAATCTTAGTTGCATATAGTGATGTATGCAATTATTACCCATCTTTGACCAAAGTAATTGATAATTTGCTTTAGTAAAACAGCACAACATCCTAGTTTTCCATTGCATGATTTGCATGAAATGTATATTTATGACACTTGATCAAGTCATATGCTTACTGATATAGTGGCCACTTGCAAACTTTAATGGCACCTCTGGTTTTCAAATGGGGTTGATTTTTTTTCGTTGTGTTAAGACAAAATAAAATAAGTATCGAGTAAACAAAAAAAGGTTCGAATGGAGATCTTCAGCTATTGTGGAATGCTATATTAATCAATACAAGGTCATGTAACAGATGTTGTTCACTTGAAGACCTATATAAATACACAGCAAAATTATGCAAGCTTAAGTGATACCATTGGAGGAAGACACTTGGGTGGCAGATGAGTTCTGCAACCTTGCCCACAGCTGTTCCATGCATGCTGATTCTCATACTCTTCACTCTGTTCCTCTATTAGCACTGATATTTGAAGGGCTGAAGAACCTTCCAGAGCTAGTTTTCAGCTGAGGGGAGGGATGTTCTGCTGAAACCATCAATAGAATTTAGCCTAAATGTATTATAATAGATATTAATCCTAATGAATCTTTGCACAACAATAATACTTTTTTTTAAAAAAATGGTACTGATGTTTTGATTGATCAGTCAGTTGTTGCCTTAGTTCTGTTTTCCATTTTATATAATGTTTATATAATGTTTCCAATAAAAATCAATATAATGTTTATATAATGTTTCCAATAAAAATCAAGATTCTATCCAAATTTGGAAAAAAAATCTAAAATATCATTTAATTTAAATAGACAGTATATATATATATATTCTATTTTGTTCTCCTGTGAAGCACAAACTGGTGTCTATGTTGTTTCTGCCCTCCTTATTTTCACAAAATTCCTTTAGGGTAGCTTAAGATAGGCTGAAAAAGAGTGAGTTGCCACAGGTGAATTTTTTTGCTGAGCAGGAATTTGCCTGGCTTACCTGGTCCTGTTGCATACCACAGCACATTCCTTATGTTCTTTTATAGTTCTGGTCAATTATATATTTAAGGTATGTGGATAAACATTTCGAAAGTGATTTTGGAGCTCAGTTCTTAAAAGTGAGTGAGATAATTTTGCCTAGAATCAGATATTCGATTGTGGTCTCTCTACACTATTAAAGCAGAAGAGTTTTATAAATTTATAAATTGATTCCTGCAAGAGGCAAGGTTGATGACGAGCCATGAAAAATAGCCCTGTCTGCTCTTCAACGTTATGCACTCTGCAACAGTTCTACGTAGGAGGTAGATGCTGCTTTTAGCCTATGTGTGAACTTGGTTACTTAAAACATTTCTATAGGAGACACCCAAGTTCTTAAAATTGAAGTTTTGGACTACATACCTTTACAAATGTATCTGTCAGTCTAGATATATTTTATCTTTGTATCTTTTGAGAAATTAAGTTTTTCTCCTGTTCTTTAGATATTTTAAAGGGTTTTTGGCAGAAAAATGTGGGTTAGAGGCTCTATACTTTTATATGACAATGGCCATTTCCGCACGGGTTAAATAAAATGGTGCAGTGCATCCTCCATGGAGGACGCCTGCACCTTGGAGCGGACTGGGTCTGGACTACTTAGTGTAGATCCGCACCTCAGTCCGCTCCGGAGCGACCCCAAGTGGTCCTCCAGCGTGTTTTTGAAAAACCTGATTTTTCAGGTCTTTCAAAAAGCCGGCGTGCGCCATTGCGTGCCTGCTCTCCCATGCAGATTTGCAGGCTCGCACCAATGTGAGCCTGTGATCTGCTGAGGGCGGTCTTTAGGCTGGCGAGCTTCAGTGGTTTGTCGAGACCCACAATCAACTGGAAGCCGCCATTTTGGACACTGGAGCAGCGCAGAGCGATGGCCATGCACTGCTCCAGAGCAGCCTGGACTGGACCGGGGAGCCAGAAGATCCAATAAGTAGCAGCGCAGGGCGATTCCCTCGCCCCATGCAAAAATGACCTATGTGTTCAGTTCAGTGATAATTAGACGTTAGAGATATACAACAGTTATGTGAATCTGGAAACAATTTCAATCATAAATACAGTGGCATAAAGTCCAATTTTGACCTAAGTGTTTGCCCATTTAATTGTCAATAGCTGAATATCCTGCATTTTTAATTGTAGCAATTACAGGCTTCCTACCAAACATTAGTTTGGCATGAGTTTTCATTCTTTTTAAATATAAAATATATACTTTTTTTTAAAAAAAGTTTCTACAAATGTTTACTATTTTTGATACATCTTTTCCTTATATGCCTCTGCTTACATCGTTCTCATGTTGTCTTGTATAAGGTCCAATAGGAAAGTAAAATATGACTTTCCTGTTATACTAGTGATTTTAACATTTTTTTGCAGTTCCTTCAAGATACACTGGATGCACTTTTTAACATCATGATGGAAAATTCAGAGAGTGAGACATTTGATACATTGGTCTTTGATGCTTTGGTAATTCATTTATTTCTCATTTTAATTTATTTATTCTATTTATATCCTCCTTTTCTCACTATCAGTGAGACTCAGGACAGTATTGAAATGATATTAGTACAGTGTACCTTAAAATGTAAAACTAATAAAAGTGTAAATATTAAATACATTTTCAGAAGGCACAAGAAAAAGAAAAAAAACCCAGTACCTATATTTTCAAAAGTGAATTTAATTGTCAAAGGGCTATCAAAATAAAAAGGTTTTGCTTTTTGGCAGAAATACCTAGGAAATGAGCCACTCTAGCCTCCCTCATTAAGAAGTTCCAGACCATGGGAGTGACTGCTGAGAAAGTCCTATGTTAAACATAGCTCAGAAGGTAACAGACTAAAAGAAGATTCTCTCCCAAAGATCTCAAAGTTCACACAGCATTGTATCTGAGAATACATGAGGGTCATACTGAAAGTAATGCCTTTCAAGTCTTAACTCCTTTATTAACAACATGAGACATATATGTAAACTTAATTCTTGATCTACCACACGTTACGATTCAAAATAGTTTTCACCAGTGGTGATGCATTTGCACCACCTTTGAACCCACTCATCAAATCCACTTTTGAAAAACTTTTGGGCACTCCCTGGTCCAGTATCTGATAGTATCATCCTCTTCTTGTACATCATTGAAGTGCTGTACCCAAAAGAATTTTTCTTCATTTGATTGAACAAGGAAAGGTCTGAAGGTGCTAGATGAGGGCTGTAAGGCAGATGTGGCACCACTGACCATCCAATTTGTGCAGAAACCTGTGATGTTGCCAAAGAGATGTGGGGCTGTGCATTATCGTGATGTAACTGGATTTCATCCAAGTTTCCAGAGTGATGCAGTGTAGCAGTCACTGTTCATTGTTGTCCCATGTTTGAGGAAATCAAGCAAAATCACCCCTTTTTCATCCCAGAAGATACTCACCATAATCTTCTGTGCTGAGCGTTGGCTCTTGAATCTCTTTGGTCTAGAGGAGATGGAGTCCTACCATTCCATGGATTGATTCTCAGTCTCTGGGTCATAAGGGCATAACCCAGGTCTCATCACCAGTGCAAACAGAAAAAAGGTGTCCTTGTGAGATTCCAAAGCTGCCAACAGTTCCAAGCACATTGTCATTCTCTTCTGTTTCAAATCAGTTGTTAATTTTTGAGCAACTCACTTAGCATTCGCTTCCTGTATCCAAGATTGTGGATAATCTGCTCAACAGCACTGTGACCACAGCTAAGTTCCTCACAATCTCTTGGACAGGCATACATGGGTCTGCTTGAATCATGTTGTCCCCCTTTTTTTGGTTTTCATCAGTGACTACTGTTGATGGCCTTCCACTATCAGGTTGGTCTTCATTATTGGTTTTGCCTCCTTTAAACTTTTTAACCCATCTTTGCCCATTACGCTCATCAATTCTCACCTCACCATACACATTTCTGAGCCTTCTTTGGATGGTGGCAGCAGTTCATCTTTCTTTGGTTAAGAACATGATGACTGCCCTTTGTTTCTGCTTCATATCCATGATTAGGCAACACCTACAGATACAGAAATTAGCAGTCATGCAGTAATAATTACTCTATCTGGTGGTGTAAAAGCATCACATTTGGATTAATAGTTTCAAAGAAATGGCACACAGGCATTTCTTTCAGTCTGATCCTCATAATCTTCTACAGTATCTCAGCTGAAGTAGTCTAGGGCTTCAGCCATTTTAATTGTTTCCCAAAATGGACTAGAAGCTAGTGAAGCTGTCATGACTAGAGTGTGTGTTCTCTGTGACCACTCTTGTCAACAATCTGACTTTAGCTGTTTGGACCAGATGAATTTCCTGAACACTTGAGCACCCAATATATCAAGTTCACGTCTGAATCCAGCACAAGTTGACTTCTGTTTTCTGATCTAGCTTTTTGACTGACTAGGAACAACTCTATTTTATCCTGATTCATCCTCATCTATATCTGTTAATTAAGCACTGATATAGAACTGAAGCAGCTTCTGTGGATTTACAGGCAAAGAAGAACTAGAATTGGGTGTCATCAGCACATTGATGAAAGTAGAGCTGCAAGCTCTGGTCATACTTTCATAAATATGTTAAAATAAATTATTTATGTATATGTTAATGTTTTTATATAAGAATTTTATATAATTATATAATATTATATTAATTAAATATAATATATAATAATATTATATATTATATTTATATCCTACCTTTCTCCCAGCATGGGATTCAAATAACACAAAGGACAAGACAAAGTCCTGAGAGACTGCACAGTCCAGTGGCCACAGTACCTGAAAGGTGTCCCTAGTACCATCTTTTAAGATTGGAATCACCGCAACATAGTGTATCCAAAGTCTATGCCAAATAGATGGCCTGGTGTACGTGAGTTGCCAAGACAACTAAAGCCGGCTATATCAGGCCTGAAGCCAGACTGAAATGTCTCTAGATAATTCATCTCATCCATTAACCTCTGTAGCTAAGCCATACATCTTTACCCCATAATGGAATATTGTAAACTGGTTGCAAATTATCTAGCAGTGTGAGATTTGGAGAAGGTTTCCCAACAAAGTTCTCATCACTGCCAATTGCAACCTTAGACATGTTGGCATTAACTACACCTCTTACCCCCTCAGCCAAATTCCCCTGCATGGGACTGACACACATATGGTGACTGGTATCTCTCATATCACTAGTATGCTCTTGGGCTTTAGTCTGAAATTTAAAAGAGAAACCCCAGGTGCTGAATACTATCCTCATATTAGTTTCAGCATCTTGATTAGCTCATTGGAGCAAATTAACAGCCCTAGTAACATGGGAGCTACAGCTGGCTCTGCCCATCTTTCCATATGTCTCCCCTACCCACACTGTTGGGTTTTATGAATTGGTAAGTATGCATTGTCATTGGGCAAGGAGGAGCCAGAGTTAATTTCCACTGGTCCTGTATCAAACACACCACCTAAGCAAAAATTGGATCCAAGCAATTTAAACCGCAATTCATCTTGGAAATCAAGACTATGTTTGATAAATTGGTGTTGAGCTATGGTATAACAAATGTCTCCAGTAGCAAACCTGTCTACACCCGAGGTGATGCTGCATGATCCATTGTAGAGAATCATGGCAATACTGAGGAGGTCAATGATCTTTGTAACATATTGTAGACAGTACAGCAGTTATTCACTGCTACAGAATAGCTTTGGTATTTTCACAAGTTCACAGATAGTCCAGCAAGCAATTCAAAAAAGTAAATCAGAAGCAATTAAAATGGAAGAAACTGTAAATTACAAAGCAAATAAACTAAATCAAGATGGTGTAAATGCCTTAAAAATATATAATAGTATCTAACTTTTTATGCAGTGCTGCTATTCTTGAAAAAAAAAATCCTTACATTCATCAGCTAGGAAGGGGGCAAGTCTTGAAGGACTTTAAAGCATCTCAATTCACCCGATGAAGCCCTTACTTTGACTCAACTGACAGTTAAAGTACTTGTTCAGAATTTCATGCAGCCATCTTTTCCTTAAAATAGATTGTGTGAAGAAGAAATGACACTTACAAGCCTAACCTCACATTTTTAAGTTCCTTTCTAACTTTATGTTGGCCCTTCCTGTTTAAATATTTGAAAGACTTTTCCTCCCAAGATAATGGAATATCCTTTCAAACTGAACAGGTATTTATCATTGGATTGATTGCTGACAGAAAGTTCCAGCATTTTAACCCTGTTTTAGAAACCTACATTAAGAAACATTTCAGTGCTACTTTGGCCTACACGTAAGTAGTTAATTAAATGTGTTTTGGACTAGAAGTATTAAGAGTGTTGAGATCTCATGATTGTTATGTTTGCTTGGTGAAACAAATAGTCTGGTTTATGTGCATCAAGGCATTCTAGGACTGTTATAGGGGATATGACAATTTATGATTCAGATTCTATTTTCAGTGCGGTGATTGAACTATGTATAGAAGGTCAGTCTTGGTAATTGCCTTGATGTTATTCAAGTGCTCCCTCTCAACAGTATTAAATGTGGGTCCCATTTACAAATGGGAGGTTGAGAAGGTTGAGGGAAGAACATTGTTGAAATTACAGTTGTGCCGGTGCTGAAAAATTGATACACTATTTGTTTGTACTCTTCCTGTTTACTCAAGATTTTCCAAAACCTAAGATTTTTCTGACTATCTTTTGATACTCAGTAAGCTATTTTAACTTAATGTATATAATATTTTAATTGTTGGAATTTGATGTTTAAGAATGTTGTGACAGGATACTTTGACAGAAGAATGTTATTAATTTAAATATGCATGCACTGCTGTGCAACCTTTTGTCAGGTAAAACAAGATTTATTCTTTTTTCATTTAAGTTATGTTTATTAATGTTCATTTTTCAACACACTGAAATATTGAGGGTTCAAGCAAAGTTACTATTTTCCTTTGATGTTACTACCCTTGAATTACTAATTATGGGAACATGTTCCTTACTAATGATAGGAAGTTATCCAGTCCATTATGCTTCACTAAAAGTAGGATAATACTTAACATATTTAGATTATTCATTCTAATGATCTTATAGTAAGCAGATATTACAAGTAAAAAGTAATCTGTGATGTCCATTCACAGATGATGTTCTGCTTTTAATACCTGATTAATTTTGTCATTTGTTTTAGAATATTATGATTTTAACGTTAATTTCCTTCTGCAGTCTAATAAAGGGAAATAAAGTTAGCTTAGTATTTCTAAGACTATGGGTTGTTCAACATTCTAGCATTTTACTTTGATTATATTGTATTAATGGTAGAACATGCAATATTATTTCATTGACAATGCAGTCTTTTGTATGTCTACTCAGGAGTAAGCCCTTTGGGTTCAGTGAGGTTTATGGCAAGGTTGGTTATAGGATTCTAGTGTTAATCACTTAGTATCATCAGCTAAAATGTCAGTGGTATCCTTTGTAGGATATTTTTTTTAAAAAAAATACATTGTAAAGCAGCCCAGTTTTTTAAAACCGTGACACATACACTCTGACCTGTTGCTCTTCCCATACACTGTAACGATGAAGTTATTGTGCATGAACATTGACCCATTCATGTCAGTGAAGGGACACTGCTTCTCGCAGAGAGAATGGGCATGCAGGAATTCTACCTTTCTTGAATCATATGGTGCAAATCTGTAGGCACATTTGGAATTCTTTTGGTTGTATATGTATAAAAAAATAAAATAAAAAATTGCAACATGGACCTGGTTTTGCAACATGGGAAGCAAATTTTAATCATTGGACCCGCTTTGCAGCAGCTCCTATACCCCTGAAAATGTTGTCTGCTGGGGATACATATTTTTACTTGATAACAACATGCAGAAATCTATCAGAGACCATTGCTAAGTTTGTCTTTTAAGTATTGTGTCAATATTAATGTCATCCCATTTAATTCTACATACTATGAAATTTGCTAGCAGGACAACATTATAAATCAAATCTTAATCTTTGCTAATGGCTCTGTAAATTAATTGGTTTAGAGCTCTGCAACATTTCAACATATATTTACTTAGCAAAGCACCTTAGAAGAGAAATAGTGAAAAGGGGATGGCTTGATGGCAAGCTCAAATAAAGAAGTAATGCCTGGTCCTTTTTTTTCCTTTTTTTTTAGTGTGTGTCCTTTTGCAACAGCTTCTTGCTATATAAAATGGACAGAATTATTTAAATTTAATATTTAAGAATGGGTATACAAGGCTATTTTACAAGTTTAATTCATAAGCATTTGTTTCATTTTTCTAATACCATTGGTTGCAGTCCTGTCTGCAATAGAAATGATATCTGACCTCTATAGTGTTTTATAGGGACCTTACCATGAATGTGGACAAGGAGCTTTAGGAGAAGAGCAAGAAGCCTGTGCAGGCACAGGGTTTCATATTGCATCTGCAGTCTATTGTTAGTGATTTCTCAGGATGTAGAAGGATGCAGTCTGTGCCATGGAAAGGGTTGTTCCACAAGTTTATTGTGTGCCTTAGGTACTGTCCATATAGCTATAGAAACAGATGTGTAACCTATTACCATGTAATTGAACAGCAATCCACATAACTGATTTAGGTCACTTTTAAGGTTTTTTTTTTGACATTCTCCTAACCCTTTGAGCAGCAGATAGGCTTGACCAATGATGTAACACAAATGGCTCCTGAAAGTTTTCTCCATTTCAAAAGTGGTTTTGTGGTCGTTGTTGCGTGCCTTCAAGATATTTTTGATTTACAGTGACAGTAAGGTGAACTTAATCATGGGGTTTTCTTGTGAGATTTCTTCAGAGGGGCTTTGCCATTGTGTTCCTCTGGGGCTGAGAGAATTTGATTTGCCCAAAGTTACCTAGTGGATTTCCATGGCGGAGTCAGGATTCAAGTCCTACTCTCCTGGAATGCTAGTTTAACACTCAAACCACTTTGCCATGCCACCTCTAAAATACTGGTGGTTAATCACTGTTTTAAAAAAAATAGAAAAGTGCCTTTTAGGGAACTAGGTTTATGCTTCTTTGAACTTGCAACTGGTGTGTCTATTGCATGTCAGTATGCTGACATATTTCAGAACTTTTTTTTAATCTTCTTGCATAGGAAGCTGACAAAAGTTTTAAGAACCTATGTGGATAACGCTGGTGTTACTGATCAACTATTCAAAGCTATGAAATCTTTGGAATATATCTTCAAATTTATTGTGAGGTCAAGAATCTTGTTCAACCAGTATGTATCCTATTTTCCTTCTTTCATAACATCACTTATTTCAAATTCATTCAATCTTATATTAATGACTTTTTAATGTTAAAGGCTATGAGGATTACTGTTTTGTATAAACTTGAAATGTTACATGTTTTTATTACATTCAGATTAAATGGCTGCTGAGTGTTTTGCATTACAAGACTGTTAATTTTTCTACTGCTTGCTGATAATTAAATCACTTTATGATACTATGTAGTTTGGAAAGGTACTTTCACGTTCACAATACCTATCCAAGTCTCTTATGTTTTAGTTTTGCAGCAATGTTTCATTCTTGAAAAAACTGGAATCATAGTTGTTTACACTTAAGTAGTATGGAAATTACCATACCACTGAGTGTATCCCTTAGTCAAGGTTATATTATAGGAGAAGATCCAATTTTGTATTCATTACTCTTTGTTGATATATCTGTGAATATTAAAAGGATTAAATTCACATGTAGCCATGTTTTGATATTCAGGATTCGGAGTAAGAATAATTTGTAGAGTACTTGCAGGGTACTGAATTCTGAGAATGAACCCCTGTAGCACAAATTTAGAATGACTGTAGTACAAAGATGATAATATAAACAGAATCCTAGGAATGTAAATTATTTTGTTGAATAATTCCAGAAATTATCTTCCTGCTAGGAAAGGAGGTTTTTTTAAAAACATTTTTTAAATTATTTTTCACATTTTGGACTTCTTTCCTCCAAAATATTCATTTCTGCAGAAATGTACTTTGCCTTGAAAAAAAGTGTATTTTGTGCAAAACACACAAGTTGTTCAGCAAAATTTATCATTTTTGTACAAAAATATAAGTCCCCCCATAAGTCTTTCATTGCATAAAAAATCACTGTCAAAATGGGAGAAAATATCACAGGTGTTCAATCCCTCTTCGTCATCTATGGTGAGAAAGTGTCTGAGATTTTTTTTCTGAGTCTACCACCAAATGTCTGCTCTGTTGTCTGTTTTCAAACTCATCAATGTCCAGAATCCCAAGTCCATTGAACTCCGTTTAAAAATAAAAAATCTTGCAAAGCAAAAATCCAATAGTCAAATATCCAGTTCAAAGTTCTGTCAGTTCATCTCAGTTCAGTTCAAACCATAAAAGTCAGTCATATTCCAGTCGTATTCTACAGTCTTTTTACATAACTCTTCCATTCATTAATCCATAAAACAGTCAACTGTATATTCCAATAGGCAATTAAAAATGAGGATCAATACACAATAAAAAAAGAAAAGAGACAATCCCTCAGTCCTTAAAAGTCTTAAGTTCATCAGCACTGTCAATTTTAAATCAATTCCTGGTGCCAGTTTTAAACAATCCAATCACAGCTGCAGCAACAATTCAAAGCGTGAATTCTCTTCTTCAAACCCCAAAATCAGAATGATAGATCCAAGTAAAATGTGGAATACAATCCAAGTAAAACAGAGTCACTCCATATTTGGCATCTCCATACACAGATTTAAAGCTTGCAACCTCCACACATTAGTCTCTTATAAAAAGAAAAAAGGGGAGATATGCTCTTCAACTTTTATCAAAATGTAAGTCTTACAGCAGCCTTCAATGTCCAATGCACAGTCTCAATTTAAGCTGTAATGCTAACCTCCAAAGAAAAGGAAATTGAAGTGAGCCCACTCACCAATTGTACTGTCCCTTTAAGAAATCCTCCATTATTCACCCGCTTGCAGTCCTTGGGGCTTTTCCAGCAGCTTACTCTCTTTGAAGCAGGTACATTCCTCTTACGATCTTAAATGTTTGTAATCCAAATCGGGCTTTCTATTGATCACTTTACTGAAGTCTTGGTTTAAAAGTCATCATCGGCGCTTGTGTTGCTATTGCGGCAATCCTGGAGGTCCCATCGCGGTCTTGCGATCCTGCACACCCCCGCTCTTTCTCCTTTTGGAGAAGGCTCGGTGCCGCTTTACAGATCCCCTTCAGACCTCTTCCGCATCCCCCTTATCGAGGGGATAGCTAGCTGGGGTTAGATTGACTTAATCCAGCTGGAAACCTTCAGGTGGGGGTTCGGAGTTGCGCAGCGCTACTCCGGACTCCCTCTCATGTCCGCCATGCAGCCGGAAGTTTGAGATTTTTTTTTACATCTGTAGAACAAGCTTTTGAAGTTCTGTATATTTGTCAAACTCAGTGCACCTAACCCAAAATCACTGATAAGAAAACTGTTTGGATGAAAAGTGTCTTTTGAGAATTCTTTCAAAATAAGCTATTGTATGTTGAAACTATAGCTATATTGTTTGTTTTCCAGACTTTATGAAAACAAAGGAGAAGCTGACTTTAGGGAATCTTTGCTTCAGCTCTTCAAGTCAATTAATGAGATGATGAGTAGTCCCTCTGAACAGACTGTTATAGTAAAGGTATGTGTGCTTTAAGACCGATCTGGCACATTGGTATAATTTTAAAAATGTGTCTCTCTTACAAAGAGCAATAATGGTTCTTCAGACCCATGCATGAAGTATAATTGTTGAAAGTGAATGGTCTCATTATTTAGATTTTTTAAAAGAGAAAAGTAGTATTTAATGTCAAGGTCTTTTTAAAAGGACAAGGCAATGGATTTTAACATTTGCTGATTAAGTGGCTACTAGATAGAGGAATTAACAGCACTTTCCAGCTTCTCATCCAGTTCCTTCTTGCGTATTTGTTTGTTTTTTTTTAATATAACCATGGTGCTAAAGTGCTATATCTCTTTAACACTATAATACTAGAAGAAAGAAAGAGAGAAAAAGAAGCAGAAAAACCCTTCAGTCTGGAAACCAGAACTGCAATGAGGGAATGAAGGCAGTAGGAACTCTCTGTGGCAAAGATGACACTCATATTTAAAGTGCCATCAGTGGGAGTGCCCAAAAGGATAGGTGAAGAGTCTGAGACAACAGATAGAGATGTCTGACATTTACCAGTCTCTGTTGGAAACTCTCAAAAACCAAAACAAACGAAAAAACACACATGCACTGCAGTGTGTTTAAAGAGCTGCTGATAATACCAGAAATTCGTAAGAAGGATATTACAACAGGAAGAACATGGTATGGATCGGTGTGAATATATATGTGTTTATATATATATGTGTGTGTGTGTGTGTGTATAAAAATTTGTTGTTGTATGCCTTCAAGTTGTTTCTGACTTATGGCAACTCTAAGATGAACCTATCATGGGGTTTTCTGGAGCTGTGAGTTTGGATATAACTCCAGTCAAATCCCAAGACTTTTGGCCAGTCTTAAGAAACCCAGGAATTCCTAGTAATTTTGCAAAATCATTTTTAGGTTCTGCCTACAGAACTGTATATTTATTGTCAAGAGCCTGGTACTTTGTGCTGTGGAATATGGTTCTGTAATGGTATTACCTTGTTTAAGATTCTTAGATACAACAGGAAGGTGAGATTGCAGTTCATTAAAACTGGAAGGTGGTATTGCAGCCCACTCATGGCCTCTGGACCCAAATTTTGTTGGCCCATCAACAGCCCTCCAAAGCCTCTCAGCCCATTTTTTAAAAAAATAATTGGCATTATTTTTAAGCATTTCATCTAGAAAACCCACCAGATTCACAGAAAACATGAAAATGCTCCCCACAAGCACCCCACCATAATTCTGTACTATACCAAAATACCTCTGTTTTCTTCTGTAGTCACTCTCAAAATGATGACAGGAAAAGATGTACCTTAACTTCCTGTCACCACTGAATAAGAGACACTTCCTGTTGCTATTTGGAGAAGGTCTTGGGTCTGTGAAGGGGCCTGGAGGAAAAATTGGTCCCTGTCTACCACACAGTTTTCCATTATTGCTCTACATACTGATGATAGTGTGCAGCACATTTTCTTCACATGTCCTGGACAGAGCTAGTATGTTTTTAAATGTGTTTTCAAGACAAGAAACATGTCAATTTAACTTTGGTGCCAAATTAGTTTCAAGGCTTGTTTGGAATGGAGAGAAATAAAACATGGAGCTGTAGAACCTAGAGTGCACCTATTTTTTTTTTACTTGGTATACTTTTCTTAGCCCATGTCTTAAAATAGTAATACAGTAGAGTCCTGGTTATCTGACATGCGGTTATCCGACCTTCTGGATTAACCGACATCGTGGCTGCCTGAGGGCGTGGCTGTGGGCATTTCCGCGCCCCAGACACACCTGACACGCCCCCAAAATGGCGGCCACCACGGGCCTCCAGCTAATCCAACATTTCAGTTATCCGACCCTCTGCCCGCCCATTTAGGTCGGATAACCGAGACTCTACTGTACTACTATTATGGGTTAAAATGAATAGTTCTAAGAATACGTTGATAATGTCCGTGATGTAGTGGTGGAGATGGGAGGATAAGAAACAGCAAAGGTAGATTGGAATGAATTGCCCAAATCTTTTGGTCAGAGATTTTACGTTTTTAAAGGAGGGAAAAGAGCTAACGCATACCGTGCCTTGTTCTCCCTTGCAGCGTCCTCTCTCTTCTTTGTCCAGATCCCCTCGCTGTTGGGAGCAACTGGTGATTTGTGAAATTACAGTTCTATTAATTCAGATAAGCCTAGAAAATAGCCTTTTCGTATTCTGTTACAGAGTACTTAGTCGTTTAAATAAATGAGAAATTTGTTTCCAGTAATAACTCTGTCTGTGAACTGTGTCATTTTCATTATGGAATAATTAACTTTTTGGTGGTTGAGCCTCCTGTGACAGTATATGGGATGCCTAGATGAATACAGAAAATATTCCATGGTGGCTATGTTGACTTCACTTAACAAAAAGCAAAACAGGATTTGAGATCTGTCAAAGGGAACAGATAGCCTTTTCCCATTGTATCTGTGTCAAATTAATAACTCTTGTCACATGATTAATAATTCCAGCATTCAGACCAATTTCTTATATTTAATGGCTGAATGGGAGCAATTATTAATATAATATATAATATAAAAAGAAAAATACTCTGTTATCACTGTTTTCTAATGGCATAATCCCTGGATGTATTGCATGCAACTCTGTAGTATTTTTTAGTCTCAGTGCACAACTGGGGTGGGTCTGGGGATCAGTTTTCTGCATCTGGGATCTTCAGGGCCCAGAGACTTCCAGACATACCACACACAAAGAAGAAGACCCAGAAGACTCTGTTTATTTTATTTTATTTTATTTTATTTTATTTATTTTTGCTGTTAGTGCAAGTTGGGGAAATGTCCTTTAACCCATTTGAAAGGTGAGTTGCCACTCTTGGAAGCTTTTAAGAGAGGCAATTAGGATTTTTTTTTTCTTTTTAGAAAGAAAAAGGATAGTCAAGGAAGTTACAAAGTAACAAAGTTGTCAAAGCCTATACAGCAGAGCTTTCCAAACTTTTCTTGCCAGTGACACGCTTTTTAGACATGCATCATTTCATGACACAATAATTCTATTTTACTAGCAAACCAGAAGTTAAACTAACCCATTACTCATGCACAGTAGCCAGAGGTGTATCTAGGGTGGGGAAAGGCAGCCCCTGCCATGCAATCCTGGCTTGCTACTGTTGCCCTCACCAAGGAAAGTGTGTGTGAGAAATAAAACAAAAAGTGTTGTGTGTGTTGAAGGTGTGCGTGTGTGTACACGCGCATGTGTGTATGCATGAAAGGAGGTATACGTGTCTGAGACGGGAAGAGATTGCACGTTTGTGAAGGGGAAGAGTCTGTACAAGGTAGGTGTGTACACTTGTTGAAAGCACATTTGTGCCTTGGCGGCAGTATGAAAGAGAGGGGGATGGTGTGAGAGAGATGGAGAGAGAGAATGGGGGAGGAGGAGTGTCAGGCTATGGGGTGGAGGAGTCTTTTTGCAAAATCTCCAAAGGACTGGGGACGCAGGGGAAAAGTCTTGCAGAGATGCTCCTTGGTGCTGACTGAACATCTGGAGCAATGAAACCCCAGAGACCTCTGCAGTTGTAGTTTTGCCCATGTGTTTGTTTTAAGCATTGCGTTACTGATAGTTGGAAAAATTAAAATATGCCCTCCCACTTTCTCATCCCAAAACAGACTTTGCATGCAGGGGCTTACTAGGCTCAGATTCTGCAGCGTTATGTTAAAATCAGTAGCCACTCAAGAAAGCAGGGCCACGTGGGTGGTACCAGTGGAGAGAGTACTGAGACAGAAGCAAGTCATGAGAGAAGAATCCTTCAGTCCTGCCCCACCATTGTCAATCAGCTGGTGGCTGCTTTGATCTCTGAAGCCTTTGGGTAGAGCTCTCTGGTACTCTCCCTGGCTCATGAACTTCCAGGTGTTCACTCACTCCTTTTCCCAGCAAAACTCCTTTGGTGCTGCTGCTCCTTTTCACTCAAGCTGGGCTGGCAGCTACCTAGTCAAACTTTCCTGGGACAGGAGGGTGGGTGGAGGAGGGCTAAGCAAGCCGAAGTGGAAGGTGAATTGGAGGGGGTTGCGATTGCTGCCTGGATCCCTCCGATTGTCTTTGCAGGGACGGAGTTGCAAGCAAACTCTTTTCCCTCTTCCCCACGAATGGGCATGAAAGTGCTAGAGCAGAACTCCTAATGTTCCCTGCCTCTGAGACCCCAGTAAGAGTGGCGGCGTATGTTCTATCTGTATTTTAAAATGTTTTAAATGTGTTTTTTAAAAACGGCTGCATATCAACCAAATACTTGATGTTGCTTGGCTGGGTAATTACCCTAACCTGAAATTTAAGTATGAATAAATTGTAGGAATGTCTAAATTTGCATATAAAAATATAAGCAAACATGTGCAAAATTTTGTGTAGATTTCTTTTCAGTGGGACTGTGCCCCAGCTATTTTAAGGACCTTGTAACAGCTGTGATCCAAGGAAACTCCTGTATGCAAAGCTAGTGTTCTACCACTGAGCCCTGCTCCCTTCAAACTCCTATAGCAGGTGTGGGTATGTAGTCATAATTACTGTAAGAGGTGAATTTGCTATCCTGATAACATACCATAAACAAGAATAAAAGTAATGCTGTGTATCGTTTTGGGACAGAAACAAGAAAATATTAACAAGGTCCCCACAGCTTACTTCTCTGCATTCCTTCCTGGTTTGTAGAGTTTTGTGATTATATACCAGCTGTAATATACTCCTTCTTGGAAGGCTTTACTACTCATGTGTATCCATTATGAGATAGTAGATTTATCAGGTGGATGAACTCAAACTTCTGCAGAACCATCTGTAAAACTATATACCATAGGTAGACATCAGGGATATGTGACACTTATATAGAAGTATCTGCCTTTGTGTCCAACAAGAGTTACGAATGAATGTTATGTGTGATGGAATCAAATAACATTTAAATGAGGACAATTTCCATCCCTGAGGAAGGTAGTGAATTTTGAGGACATTACCATTTTCTGAATTGTCTGGTCTGGTCTGTGTATTGCACTGGACCATGTTCTTAGTACTGCATGCATTCCCCTCTTTACTATGCTTCAGTAGCTCAAGAAATAATGATCAGGTTCTGTCTGTTGATTGTCAATTTGATTCTACTTTATTATTTAACAAAAAAGGCAAACTGTCTTTGAGTCAGTCACAGACACTTAATAGATTATTATAACACCCAAGTCAGCATTCTTATTTAGAGGAAATTCACAACAGAATGATATGTGGTATAAACAATGAAAAAAATATCTTTAGTTGGCCTAAAATTTATAAAAAGAACATTGAGTCCCAGTATGTATTTCTTTTATTTGGTTTGATCCAAGGAGGTAGAATGTTGTGGTGGGATGCCATCTTTCCATCCTACCAGAATAGACTTCTAATGAGAACTGCAAGCTTATGAAATAGTGTTGCGTTTGGATTTAGCTGTGATCTCTGAGGTGAAGCTTCTCTGTAAGTATATTTGAAACTGATAATCCCCTTGAAGGAAGAGGGAAATATTTCCCTTAGATTGTTGTGTGATAACCATCAACTGTATGTGGGCCTCTAAATACCCACGGCTCACTCTAGTTGTTAGTCCCAACTAGACTAGTTGTCCTAAATCAGTAAGATTTATATAAGTCTGGGCTTCATAAGTCCATTCATTTATTGGGTTGACTTTAGTTGGAATTAACAACTGGATTTAGCACCTTTTCTGGAAAACTCAAGCATTTGGTCTTGGGTAAGATGGCTTGGTTTTTTCTATTTCTTTGTTGGACAAAAACCAGTGATCACTATGTTTTTGTTGGCTGATTTTCATTGTGTTTGTTGACTGATAGCTATATTAGTTGATTATTTTTTATATATATGAAAATATGAAAGATATTTTGCTCCTAAGCAGGGTGCCTTAATTTGAGACAAGGTGATTTCAGTCAGAGATTCAGCAGAAATCTTTGATTTGCCAATAGGCAAGCCATCTCCCAGTTCCTCCCTTCCATCTCTGACAGATGAACCATGCTTGAGCCATCTATCAATTCAAAATTCTGGTCCTACTTGCTGTTTCTTAACCCATAAATGGATTTTTAATTACTGTGTTTCAGCCTTTGAGCTTGTAACCTCCAGTACAGCTTTTGATGCCCTGTTATCTGACTTTGATGCCCTGTTATCTGACGAGTCAATATTTCCAAATTAAGGACAAGTTCCACTAATTCAGCATGAGTCCCAGATCTTGTCTCTGGAAAGAGCAGACCCCCTTGTTGAATTAATGAAACTTGTCTATAAAGTTCTTTTTGCCTGTGGTGCATGGGTATGCATGTGTGTGTGCCTCTCTTGGTCCTGTCAGTCTCTCTGCCTCCATTCCTCTGCTGGCTGGGTGGGGTGGGGGAAATATCATCCCAGCTCCACTCACCGTTTGTGTGTCCATGTACACGCATACTTCTGCCTCAGCTGATCTGCTCCCTTTACTTGCTTTCACATCATTTCTGGCCCTTTTCTCCTCTCTCCTCTCCCTCACCCAGGGTAGGGTGGAGGAGTTTCCTGCAGAGTGTGAGTAGTTAGCTTGTACGATCAGGGAGCATGGGGAGGAATAGAGAGGAAGATACCACCTCTTTGGTTCAAAGAAAGGGTTTCTCTCTGAGTGTATGTGTCAGGAATTCCCTTCTTTTCTAGGGAAGGCATTTTTCCTTCGGCCTACTGCTTTCAACAGGTTAGGGACCAGAGCACATAAAGATTTTGCGTTTTGACAGTTTCCTGGTGTTGTTCTTTTGACCGTTCCTGCTTTCTGACAGTGCTCTGAACCTTAACCTGTCAGATGTGTGGGGGAAGCCTGTAAAGCAGAATTTTGTATTTTTTTTTGTACGATACCTAAGAATGATTGATGACCTGCTTTTTGTTCTTTATTTGCTGGGTGATTAAGAAAACCACATGTTGTGTTTGGGCTGATTAAATGTCATTTTTGCTATGATGGGAACAGGGACTGGAACTTTGGGTTAGTGATGTACACGTACGTTAATAATTCTAATTAAAAATGTTAATTTAAGAAGTTAACAAACTGCTTAATTGTTGGTAATTGTTCCTGTTGTTGCACTGGTATCTGATGACTGTCACCTGAAATTAATATCACTGTACGCATGTATACCAGCATCTGGGAATAGCCAAGAGAATAATGATGCCACTAATCATACAGAGTCTCATTTTGGCTACAGCTTGTGAGTAGAGGAAAGGTTGCTTTCTTGGCTTAGCTTTCATAAGAATTAGTATTGACCTTGTACAATATTAGCAGGTTTTCTGATTAAACCAATTTAGAATCAATCTCTCTCTCTCCTTCCTTTCGTTTTCTAACTATATTGTAAATTTAATAAGTCTGAGACATTAACTATGCGTCTGCCTGTAGTCTTATCATTAATTTCTTTTATAAAACTGAGTGTTAAATTTTGCTGTATATCTCATGCATTTCTATAATGATTAAATATTGTTTTTAAAAATAATGAAACTATTAAAATTTTATAACCAAATATCTCTAGAGATATATGCTGTGTTGTAGAAAAATAACATAAATACTGAAAATAAGAGGGCTACATTAAGCCAACTGTAAAATTAAATAAAAATCACACTGTCTTATATTCTATCCAGAATACTGTGGCTGGCCTCCAAATAGCTTCTTTGGGCATGACCAAAGACTTGAGTATGCCTAGTTGCAAAATATTGACTTCTTCATGCTAGGTCTTTTCAAGAACAGAAGAGTCTTCTATAACCCTTAAATTTTAAAATTATTTATTATATGACAAGAAGATTGTTGTTCCACTAGCAGAGTTAGCACAGTGACACACATATCAGTGTTAAAAATTATTGAATAGAAATAGAAACCATCTCAACTCAAAATTCTTTAGCTATTCTTGTTTGCTTGCTTGGAATCCCATTTTAAGCTGGGGAAAGTTCCTTATTTTAATGCAGAAGTGATTAAAATTACTGAATTTTGAACAGCTATAATGAATTTTTGTCAGAACATACAAAGTATCACAAAATTTACCATTTGTTTAATTGGAATATCATCACCAATCAACCACTTTGTAATACTGATAGAAAACTTTGTGTCTGTGTTTGTATGTGTATATATGTGTGTATACATATATATGTGTTTGTGTCTGTGTGTGTCTTTGAAAGACATCTTTGTATGACTTATTCTCTTTCTCTTACCCCTCCCTCATTTTTAAATATAAATAACTACATATTTGTTGAGAGTTGTATATAATTGACACGTTTTCTGCATTTCTGAAGTTCAGGGATGGAATTCTTTAAGTAACTTAAAGTTTGTCCTCCACTCCAAAGAGAAGGTAGCAGTTGTGCCAAAACTTATGTAATTGTACAGAAGTACCAAAACAAAGGGAGAAATGAAATATAATTCCAAACCAGGACAGGGTGAGAACCCCAAAAATCATCCCACAAGGACAATATACGTTCAGTGTCACAAAATAGTGGTTGGAGCCGGGAGGTGCCAAAGAGGGAATGGAATAGACAGTATGTGAGGGTATGGCCAACATGGACAGAAGCACAACTAAGATGTAAACCTGGATATTGTGGTGACAGCTTCATTCACCGGGGGGGGGGTTACATTGCAATGGAGGAAAGTAAAAAAATAAGGTAGGGGGAAAATAAGCAGTTTTTAATATATCAAGCCCAAATTTGTTTTCATAAATGAATCATTTGCAGTTTAGTGTAGAAAATGCTAAAATTTGGCCTATTCATGGAAATTATAGAGCAGTAGTATTTATTTATTTAAAAAAATATCTTTAGGCTGTTTAGTTTTGTTAAAAAAAAGACATAGCACTTATCTGTATTGTGAAGTGAGCTGTATTCTCTTTGTGAAGAGAGAACAGCTATATTTATGGGTTTTGTAAATTTCTCCTTCATTCTTCACTAACTAAAATCAGTATAATAGGCATCATCTTGAGAAATATGTAAATTAATAATTACCTCATGCATTATTCAAGGAAAGCTTATTTTGTATCATTGATAGCTCTTATCTTATATAAAGATATGCTAATGGATTTAATTAAAATAATTATACTGAATAATGTACTCTGATCGTTACCCTAAAGTAGTTCATATTAATCACAAAATTTTTAGTCACAAAGACAGTTATAAATTTGATGGTTAATGGATAACAAAACATAAGACATGATTAAGTCACTCTAGAGCTCATAGCTGGAGCTGCTTTGGTCTGGTAGTATTTTGTTTCGTATCATAGACACATTATCCACAGTTGGATTTCGGCCTCAACTGGGGACACAAGGAAAATACAATTTAGCAAAGCCACATCATATTTATGGAAGAGAAAACTGTAGAACAAAGATTCGGGAAAAATATGCGGAGTTTGCTGTAGTAGCAGCTACACCTGTCAGACTCTAAAGCAGCATAGGATGGTGCAAGGAGGATGGTAGTAAAAGTGTAGGATAAGATAGGTGAGATCAAAGAAACCACATACAACTGAACAAGAGAGAAGAAAAGTCTAGGAAGCTTTGGTTACAAAGAAAGTAATGAGAAGCCATTGAAAAATCACAGGTTAGAGCCACAGCTTGAGAAATAGTATCAACCTAAACATAATCATTAATCCCAGCTAGAACAAACCCACTGAATAAGTAAGACCTCAGTAAGTCTGTACTTGCTCTTGTTGGCACAGATAAATTTAGACCTAAGTGTAAAGATGCTCCCAGTTTTAACTTGTCTGTGTCAGGAGCTCAGTTGGTAGCCTTAGACTGGTGATGTTTCTCAGCTTGATCAACATCAATTGCAGGGTTCTTATTAAGAGTTACTGAGATTCTTGTGAGGAGGTTTGTAATATTCTGAGATGCAATAGATATGTTAATTTTTATTTCTGTTATTATCCTCTGAAGAAATGCACATAGTTTCGATTTACCATTAAATAATTTATTCTGTTCACTTTTAGGGAGCTGCACTTAAATACCTGCCAACTATTGTGAATGATGTGAAACTTGTTTTTGATCCAAAAGAACTTAGGTAAGCATTATTGGTTAAAATAAGAGTCCTTGGTTGTGGTGCTCTGAATAGTTACCTTTTAGTGAACCTCGCAGAAATCAGTCCAGACTTTCTTCTGAATATAGGATTGTGCTGTTAATGCTGATTTCCTTCATGCACTTAATAGAAAGCATGTCCAGTAGAATTCAGAGGTACTTACGTCTTCTTAAATGTTGTTCCATGGTATATAATGGTTGGCATTTTATTTTTGGATTAGAAATTTGACCTAAGGTTATCTAATGTATAAAAGTCAAAGTTTGTGAGTTTGTCTGTGTCAGGTGAAGACCTGACCTCATATGATTGGCTGTATGAGGCAAAGACCTGATATGATTGGCTGCCTGTGAAGATTCTGCGGGATTTTGGGGTTTGCAGTTTAGGAAGGGACCTTTAGAATTCTCAGCCAGAGAACAGGCCAATTGCTATGAAAACAAAGCCTAGCAGCAAGTAGGAGGGCAGTGTATTCCCTCAGGACCCCAACCTCTGAATGTTAATAACTCTGAATACAGATTAGATTCAAGAATATGGGGGAAAGTTACAGGTACTGGACAAGACAATTTGGGTATTTAGAGACGCAGGATCTCAAATCTTTCTAACAAGTATCACCTATGAGAAAATAAAATCCTGGGCAACACCTGGTATATACGCTAGTTATCAATAAGCCTTTGTTATATATGGAATAAACTCTTTTCACTTCAAATAAGTATTTTTTCAGACGAAGGTTGTTGACTTTCCTTTCTTTGTACATAATATATTGTGGCCTCAAACATTATAAGTTGAGACATCATGTGCCTAATAGACACGTATTTTTGGCACTAATGACAGATAAAAGGCTGCAGTGTTATGCTCGTGCACTTGGGAATAAACCCCTTGAACTCAGTAGGATGTACTTCTGAATGAACTCTCCCAGGACTGCATGGTTGTGTATACTTTCTACAGTACATGTATTCTGATCTGACATTAGCTAGCACCTGTTAGTGACTTATGTAAGTCCCTTTGTGGATGGGACACAGGGGGCTGTTCTCTTTCTCTTGTACTCCATCCCCAGACTTCCATGTCAGGCACTGTTAAATCCTAGAAGGGGTTGCTTCTGATGCTTCTTATCAGAGAGAAGGTGCGCGGGGGCCCAAGGAAGCAATAATGACCACACAGATTTGGCTGCTCTGAGCTCCACGGGCTGCACTCCATGTGAGAACACACATCATCATTTGTTCTTCTGCCTCTGCCCTGATCTAGGTGAGACCATCTGCTTTTCTATGCTCTGAGTTACCTCCAGCAGCAGAAGTCTCTTCCTAGCTGCCAGGCAGTAGGATCACATGGGACAGCATATGCAGAGCTAGGTTCACATATAGGATTTTGGCCTTTATTTGTAAAATCTGCTTAAGGCAGCTTCTCAGAGTCTGATAGAGAAGAAAAGATCAAAGCACAATTAGAGGAAGCAGATAAAACAGACAAGTTGCTGGTGTTTTTTTAATGAGAGGAATGGTCTCAAAACAGTGGTGAGGATAGTGAAAACTATCAGAGGTAATTCTTAGTGAGGAAGAGGTTCTTTGTGTTGACTGTGCTATAAATACATCCTTGCCAGACTTACTGCTTTGACAGCAGTTATTTAAAATTTGAACTATCCTTCACAAAGAGTTAATGCATGCTTCAGTCTCAAATCATTTGTAGGGCACCATTTATCAGAGTTGCTGTTTATGTTTTACGCTATATACAAAATTCAGAGAAGGCTGTTTTGTTTCAAAAAATTTTAAAACAAGTTTTCTTGTGATTTTCTTATATTACTGTATTATTTTAAATTGTGAATTGCTTTGAAGCCCTTCTGGGCAAGGAAGCCGTTTATAAGTACAATAAATAAATAAATATGATAATAATATTCTTATTTTCAGCCATAAGGTAAGACGTAACTTTGGCCAGTCTGTGTAGAGTGGTTTATTGTGCAATCTTCTGATGATGGTTTAATGGTGCTGTATTTTTATCATTGTTGCTATGCTTTAGAACTGTTTAAGTTAGTGATTTTTAATGGTATGGTTTAATTGGTTTTTTTTAAATCTGTAATTCAAACAGTTGTATTTTGTTTTAACCATATGGCAGAAAATTGAGATTTAGTAGATGATGATGATGATGATGATGATACTAGTACTACTAATGCTACTAGTTGTATGTATGTATGTATTTATATCCCAGCTTTTTCAGTCCTCTTGAATAGTCAGTCTTGAAAGGCCTAGTGAGATTTAAAATCAATCAATCAATCAATCAATCTTGGGATTCCAAGCAAAAATGTACTGTGATAGCAAGTGCTAGTCTAATCTCTCTTGGAAGGGACTTCCAAAACCTAGGAACAGCCACTGAGAAGGCCCTCTTTCATTTCCCCACAAGACACACCTGTGATGGTGATGGGACAGAGAGAAGGGCTTCCCTAGCAGATCTCAAAACACAGACAGATTTGTAAAGTAGAAAGTGGTCATTTAGAAAAGTTGTACCTGAGCCTTATAGAGCTTTAAAGGTCATAACCAGCACTTTGAATTATGCCTGAAAATGAACAGAAAGCTGTTGCAAAAGAAAGTTGTATGCTCCCTGTAGTCAGCCCCAGTTAACAATCTGGTTGCAGCTTCCCATACACATCTAGTCAGAAATAAGTCCCATTCAGTTCATTGAGGCTTAGTCCCAGGGAATTTTGTATATACTGACCCTCTATATTCATAACTGCAAGTGAAACCTCTTGAGCTCACTAGAGTTACTCTTCATTATGTGTGAACTCTTAATGTCTTTCTCTGTATAATGCAGAACTTAGAGGATTCATTGAGTCTTATCTTCTGTGTAGACATGAATACGATTGCATTGGCAATCATAGCCTGTAGCTATATGTAGCATGTGTTACGGTTGTCAGTGCAGATCTATCTCAGGTGGTGGGATTTCGGGACCAAAACTTGAGACCTACGGATGACTCCTTGTGATTTTGCAGGAGGCAGGCCCTGGTGAGATTATCAGGTTAATGTTATAAAGGACTGTCCCTCATGATGTAATTAAGCATGATATATTAAGCATTAACCACAGATGCACAATGTATGGCAAAGTTAGTCTAAGCAATAAGGAAAATATATACATACACACTTTTCTAGGCAGTGCCCTCAGCCTTTGATTTTGCCTTCTTCACTTTAAGAAATAAAAGTGAGTCCTAGAGATCAGGGAACCCTAGTAGATAGTCAAGTGACTTAGGAGAGTGTCCTGTGAATCAATCAGCTGACTCATGTAACCAGTATTTGGGTAGACTTTGAAAATGATTATGAGAAGCAGGGGTCCAGAAAAGTAGAATTGCTGTAGAAGAAACAGTCTTGTGTCAAAAAAGAGATTCAGTCCAGCCTGCTGGGCTTAAGAGTGCTGTTAAAGTAAAAGGAAGATTCCAGGGAATAAAAGCAGATTCTTCTTTTAAGGCTGTTTGCTACATAATTGAGAGGAAAGGAAATGTGGTCTGTAAGTTGTGGAGACTGCCTGATCAACTTATGTCAAATTAGAAAAAGTCCCTTTTTGAAGAATTCTCCTATACTTGAGTAGCTTTCTGCTGTTATGTTGGTTGTGTTATTTGGACTATCCTTCCCATTTTTCAATGGCATTCTTCATGCTTCCTGGCTATTTTTGAATTGCAATTAAAAATAATTAATACTGTTCGGTCATTCATCTTCTGGTAATTCCCTGTATGTCTCCCTCCCTCAGTTCTAGATGATAACCCAACATTTCTGTTTGTTTACTTTCTGACCATTGGTTTAATCCCACATTCATTCTTCTATGCACTCTTCTGTGCATTCAGCTCTGGAAACTACCAAATGCTACGCACTGATCACAAGCAAACTTTTTTCCACAAGAACGCTATTTGTATGTACTGATTAAAACCATGCCTTTGATTTCAACTATCTTGTGTGTTTTATTTTAAGATATGGTACTGAGTGGCAGGTGGGTATTTTTTGAATGTTTCACTGTGTTTGAATTGTGGCCAATCATTTTCCCAAACTTTATTATAGAATTTTGAGTTTTCTGTGAAGGTGATGGGAACTGACTCTATCCACCCTTTCTTTTTCCTGGTAGTACTTACAGGTCCTCACACAAGGGAGACAGACCTTGTTTCTGGACTTTGGTAGGGCAAGCTGGAGGAGATCAGGAAAAATTGTCTTCCATCTCTCCCTTCCTCCTTAGTTATCTATGCTACAACCATCCCAGTATATGGGCTCTTTTGACCTGGAGGGAAGGAAGGGAGAGGAGGCAGATCATCTTCCAGCTGCACTTTCTGCAGGAAAATCTCTGGATCAGCTCCTACACCTTGCAAAGTGGACATTACACTAATGTACATTCAATTTTTAGTAGAAGCAACACTGGAGTTACTTGTATCTCACTGGTGTAATCTGATCTTACTGTCATGTCTTTTATTATTATTTTGTGACCAAGATGGTTGCATTGGGTTGTCATTAAGGAAAGAGTTGTCCCTATTGGAGTTGGGTATGTGAAATGTTTCCATTCAAAATCCTGCTGAAACAAAAATTAATAGCACTCCATTAAAACACACGCGTGTGCACACACACACACATGCACATCCCCAGAAAGATTCCAGAATAATTGAATTAAGAAGAAAACTCTCATGGAAAACAGCAGCATAAAGAGTATCACAAAAGGGAAAGGGAGAAAGACGCAGTGATGGCTGACTTTGAGAAAACAAATACAGAAGAACAGCCTATGGGATCCTTTGTACTACAGTTTTGGTCCTCATAGGGTATCTGAAATGGAAATACCTTGTTACCTAGTCAAACATCTGTACACATGACAGAAGAAGGTAGCACACACATCAGCAGAGGATGAGAGAAGTGCATGAGAGGAGAATGAGATGGTGATGAATTCTGGAGGGAGCTCATTAGGAAGGACACAATTGACAAAACGTGTAGTTAGGTCCTTACTGCTTCCAGTCTGTTTTCTTAAGCCATGCTGGCATTGTTGCTTCAAATCCCAGGGTAACTACTTTACAATCCCAACATGCTGAAAAGATTAAATAATATTTTGCAACTTGGTAGGCTGATCTTATACTCAAGGTGAGCAAGCAAGATATAATTATTTTGGCATTCTTTTTAATTGTTTAACTATAGGTGAACAGGGATTCTGTACAGGTGGGTGAGCAGGATGACTGAGGAGAAAGGGAATGGTATTTCTGTCCTCTGTGGCTTGCATAAAAATGACATAGGCTTTCTGATAGAGGAAAAAGCCCCTTGCTCTATGCACCGCATAGAGATGCAGAGCCCCTACCCAAAGGATATGTATATAGATATGAATGAACATATGTTTGTAAACTAGTGACTTCCATGGGCTAGATATCTCAGATTAAATTTATTTTTCAGCTATGTAAACAGATCTGGCATTGCAGCAAATTAAGGAGCTGTTTTACCTGAATAAATCAATGTATAAACTCTGAGATATGTGAAATATTCTGTTTTTAGGCTAAGTGAACAATGAGAGAACAAGTAATATCCTTGCTGGTTTGAGCTGAATCTTGTGCATCGGAATTATAAGGGATTACAATAAGTTTTTAAATTGCTTTCTGCAAACTCTTCTGGATTCTTACATTTACATCCCCAAAACTTTTAATGGAAACTGCCACCTATGTTTTGTTGTTGCGTATGTATAAATATAGTATTAATCTTGTTCCTTTTATTTCTCCTTTTTTGCTAGCAAACTGTTTACAGATTTTATATTGAATGTTCCAATGGGCCGTCTGACAATTCAGAAGCTGTACTGTTTGATTGAAATAGTCCACAGTGATCTTTTCACACAGCACGGTAAGGAAAAAAAAATCAGAATCTTTAAAGAATCATTAAATTGCCACATTGTTTGTTATCTTCCAGTCTTTCATCAGTGCCAGCTGTGCCTCACCACTGAAACTGTAGTGAAAAAAGGATCAGTCTGTTGCAAGCAAAATGGGTGTAGAATTGTATATACAGAAGGCCCTTCACTTTCGCAGAGGACAGGGAAAAAGAACCCCCGCTAGAGTGAAAAAAATGTGAAGCTTCCCCACTGGCTTTCTCCTTGCTCCCACCCATGTGATCAGGATTGTGCGGGTGGAGGTGGGTGCAAGAGACAGCCAGTGGGGAAAGAGCTTCCCTTCTGGCTTTCTCTTTGCCTCCATCTGATTGCATAGGTGGGGTTGAGGAGAAAGCTATCGGGGAAGCTCTTTCCCCTCTGGCTGTCTCCTGCACCTCCTCCCACCTGTGCCATCGGGATCAGCTGGGTGCGGGCGAGGGGTAAGCCAGCAGGGAAGCTCTCGGCAGCGGTGGAAGGAGCACAGGGGATGGGTAATTGCCCTCCCTGCATCCTCCTGCCTCTGGCCCAGGCCAGGGAATGGGAGGGGAAGAATGAGGGGGCGGGTAAGTGGGTACCTTGTGAATAATCAAATTTGTGAAAATGAAACCTGGGAATGTGGAGGGAGAACTGTATATTAGATCCATTCACATATAATGGCAAAGCACCATACTTTTGGCTGTTCTCAGGTTCAGTGCTCTCTCCCCTTCCTTCCTAGTGGTCTTGTAGACTCCAGTTTGTTCCCTTTCTCTCATACTGTTATGTCTAAACTGGATATATTAAGTCAGAAGTGAAAACTACAGTTTGAATGTGGTGCAAAAGTCTGGATTGTTTTTCTTACTCTGTGGTCTGTTACGAAGACCACAGTTTGCCAGGTTCAGACCTTATTAGAGTGTTGGTCCAAAATTGTTCAGCAGTTCAAGGATAAAATCTGTCCTACCTGCTGCAAGATGGATGCCATTATAACAGGTCAGTCAGCAAGTATGGCTGAACTCTGTCTCACCCTCTGCTAGATACATTTCAGTAGCTGGAACATGAGTATAGGAACAGATTTTTTAAACTGATTAGCACCCAGGTACTTGCATTTACCCACTCTTTACTCAAAACATTGAGTAGAAAGAAACATTGAGTTGATTACCTAAGCTCAAGAGGTGGCAACTCTTCTGGCTGTCAAGGAAGCAGTGTTTGTGAGTTACATTAAAATATTTACAAGAAGGCTTCCTGCCCAATAACAGCTGAAGGTACATGAAAGAGCTGACAATATGTGAAAAATTAAAATAACAACACATTTGTATTTATAACACTTACCCATTTTATTTGGAATGAATGAATGAATGAATGAATGAATGGAAGAAAGAGGAAGCAAGGCTATTCCATCAACTGCCAGAAGACCAGTTCTAGGGATCTTCCTCTCCCATTTGAGCTGGTCGTTTTAAGAGCTATCATTTAACTTTAAGAACCAGTGGTTGAGTTTGATTTTGTCCTATGCAGCTAGAGATTTTATTTTGCTTTTTGTTGGATGCTGGACAACATTCTCAGGCTGCTCATTCTTCTCTATGGTTTCTGAAAGTTTGGGCATAGCTACATACTCCTGTAGTCACAGCATTAATCCTGTGCTCACATTTCTAATAGGTCAGCGCTCTGCATGTTGACTCAAAAGTAAATCACATTGGGATAAGTGGGAATGACTTCCATGTAAATGTTTTCAGGACTGAGGTGTCAGAAAAGTTTGTTTTTGAAAATGAAAGTCCTAGATTTTCAGGATGCTACATTTCTCACATAATACACTTGTGGTACAAATGCTGCACCTTTTAAGCACCTGACCTTTCTTTTTTTGACTCATGAAAGATCTCCAGTAGATTTCACTGGATTACAATATACTTAATCATTCACATTCCACTGAGCTTGAGGACCAACAAAAGAGAAATGTTACTGTTTACTGAATTTAGACTTTCTTTTTTTTTAGTTTCATTGTTTTCCCTTTTGTTGCAGAAACAGACAGGGAGTGGTCAGATGTGGGCCACATCTGACTTGCCAGTGCCACTTCATCCAGCCTGCAGCTGGATTGGCATCCTTTATAGCTTAGTGTAGTGCAGTAGTTCCTATGTGGAACAATGCTACAATTGGCCATTAACCAACCCCTAGCCAGAAGAGATGTAATTATATTCTCTGAGGTCCTCCAGAGGTTTCAACAGATGATGCAGCCATTTTACATTTCTCTACAGGGATATAGCCAGATGCTTCTCAACCCTTCTCTTATTATCCAACAAGTACAGCAGGGAGGGCTCATCTGCTCTGCTGTAAGTCAGGGGATGGTCATTGTGGAAAGAAAGAGGGAATATAAACTTTCAAACTAACCAGGAAAAGATGCACACAGTCATAAGTTTGACTTGTCCCTGTATATGCCCCTAATAGGACACCAGCCTGAGTTTCTGTGCTGGCCTGGGAGGGACAGAATATCCTTCCTTCCCACCCAAAACCAAAGGCAGAGCAGAATATGCTGGAGAACAACACTTTTGTGTTTGGCACTCTGTTCCCCTTTTATGTCTAGTAGAAGAAGTCTCCTTCTCTACCATCCAGCACCGAAATACAGCCAAATGTGGTAAGAGATCTCATTGCCCTGTCCCTCCACTGGACGCTTCTGTGCTGGGTGAGGTGAAAGAGAAACCTGTTTATCCTTGCTCAGCACAGACTGATAAATATTCAGCTGCATTGGACATTTACTGAGAAGAAGAGAAAATTACTTGAATAGGTTTTCTCAATAGATTTCTCCAGTGGAAAGTCATATTCACATCAAAAATGTTGCCTGTTCCTATTGTAAAAAAAGACCTGAATAATAAGTAACTTCTTCTTTGATTTCTGTATTTCTCCCTTATAGATTTATTCTGTTTAGTAAATTAACTTCTTGTAGTGGCAAGTTCAGAGCTCAGAGTAACCTGCAACACTGGGAACAAGAATGTTCTTACTGTGTGATCATGTAAACAGTATTTTTTTTATTTTGTGTCAGCAACTCTAAATGATCAAACTTGGGTAATTGAAACCTATATCAAGCTTGTTTGGGTGGTTTTGTAAAAAGCTGAAAGTGAACCAAAGCCTAAAAGCTTTGTGGTTATACTCTTGTTTGTTGTGGACCTTGCTTACAGGTGAAATCAACATATTTGAAAAATGAATCAAAGGAAGCTGGTGACCGGAACATAGGTTAGGACTATGATAAATAGGTTTCCTTGTTCTTCCTTGCTGTAGAGTTCTGAATTACAGAGTGCCTTTCCATTGTTAACCCATAATTCCCCCTGCTCTCTCTCTTTCCTTGTCTTTCTCTGTTTTGTTCATGCACATACAAAAAATGCAAAAACAAAACAAAACAAAAACAAATTGCATTTCAATAGTGCTTGGGTATTGAGGAATTGAGTTGGTTAAAATTTTGCCATTAGAGAAATTTCAATTTAAATTGTTTTTGGAGTACGTTTGTTATATTTCAAAATAAGTCTTAACTGAAAGCATTTCAGTAGGGAGTGTAGAACTGTAATAGAACTATTATGATGTTGTTTCATACATTATCATTTATTTACATCTCTGGTTCAAGAACTCCTTGTTGTATTTTCTGTTACAAAGATTCAGGCCTATATTGGTGATCTGAGAAATTGCCTTGCCTATATGACAGTGAGAGGGAAAGTAACATCACTTGGAAAAACTCATGGTGGATGGTCACTTGTCAGGAAAGGCATTCTGGAACTGAACCAGAACATTCTGGAGTAGATATATGACCAAATAGCAATGTTTAAATATTTGAACGGGTGTCATATGGAAAGTGGAGCAAGCTTGTTTCCTGCTGCTCCATAGGCTAGGACATGGAGCAGTGGATTCCAACTACAGGAAGAGAGATTCCACCTAAACATTAGGAGGAAATTGTTGATGATAAGAGCTGTTTGACATTGTAATATGCTGCCTTGGAGTGTGATGGAGTCTCTTCCTTTGGAGGTTTCTAAACATAGGCTGGATGGCCTTCTGTCAGGGGTGCTTTGATTGTATATTTCTGCATGGCAGTGGGTTGGGCTGGATGGTTTTTGTGGTCTTTTCCAATTCTATGATTCTGTTCTGTTCTATTCTATTCTGTTCTAAATACATTTATCAGATCCAAAGGAAGGCGCGTAATTTGTCTTAGTGTAATACTTGATACTTGATAAAAAAAATCAACAATAGAAAGTGTTTGAAAAGAAGCACAGGTCTCATCTGATATGCTCTGTGTTTTGTATGCATTATTCTCTTATTAGCACATCAGGCTTTTATCATGTCAAGAAAACAGTGGCCCTTTTCATACGGGGAGGGCGTGAAATGCGGAGAAATGAGGTGGCGCACGCGGGAACGGAACTTACCTCAATCTGTCACCGCGGGAAGCAGCGCGCGTTCGTTGCTCTACATGGCAGTGGCATCCGGCGGCATCCGGCGGCATCCGGCGGCATCCGGCGGCATCCGGCGGCATCCGGCGGCATCCGGCGGCACCCAAAATGGTGGCTGGCAGCTTCCGGTGACTCTCTGCCAATTGGAGAAGTGCGCCAGCTGGAAGCTCGCCCCCGGGCAGCTCTGCAGGGACGCGCTTGCGCACCCCTGCAATTCCACACGGGGCACTGTGACGGGCTAGCGTGCGCGTATTTCATAAAGACCACATGAAATGTGGTCTTTATAAAACACGCGGCGCCACCCCTGCGGCCGCACGAGGGCGGTTTGAGGTGCGGAACCTCCACATTTCTAACCGCCCTAGCACACTCCACGGTGTGGATGACCTCCGGGTGAGTTGTCCTACCCCGTGTTACCCCATGTTTTTCCGCCTGTGTGGAAAGGGTCAGTATTAAACAATTTTCACACAGTGAAACACAACTCTATGCATGGTGGCTCAGAACTAATCCAAAAACACACACATGGCCATCACATAAACAAATTATGTTACAGATACCAACAACCAATAAATATGATATTTATAGCAAATACAAACAATAGCGAATTGAAAATACTGTATATACTCGTATATAAATCAACTTCATGTATAAGTGGAGGGCAGGTTTTAGGATCAAAATTATGGATTTTGATATGACCCATGGATAAGTCAAGGGTCATCCTGCAGAGAGTGGAAAGCACTAGTGTTGCCTTGGGGGCATCTGCCCCAGCTGCTACCACTACCATTTTCCAGCCCAGGCATTCAAAAAGACCTTTTGTTGTTTTACTTGAAAAAGGTGGTGGTTCTTGTGGTTCTTTTCTTCTTTTTTTTTTCTGTTTTTTTAATACAAAAATTAATGTACAGGAACCATCCCCCTTTCTGAGCAGAGTGATGAAAAATGAGACCTTCATTCATCCCAGGAGAATCTGAAAGAAGAACTGACCTCCTCTACTCTCTCAGCACTCCTTTGAAGGGAAACGTTTAAGAGCTGCAAACACTGCTGCCATTTTCCTGCATTCAAAAAGGCCAGAAGCAGGGCTGTGGCAGAGAGAGCAGAGGGGGAGTCAGTGCCTCTTTTAAGTTCTCCTGAGATGGACCAAGTTCTCTCCTTTCAGCATTCTACACAGAGAAGGGAAATGGTTACTTTTTTTTTTTTTTGATAAGAGTTAAAGTATTATACTTACATGGACCCATGAATAAGTCAGTTCAGTTTTTTTGGGTCAGTTTTTTGACTAAAATATTTAGACCTATATACATGAGTATATACAATATATAAAGAATTAAGCAGAATATCATAATGAAGATACAGTGTGAACAACATACAACATAGCCAAAGTCACATATGATATTTTGTTTAACTGTTTATATATTTTAAATTCTATATTTTTCATATTTGCTATAAATTTCATATTTCTTGGTTGTTGGTATTTGCTATATATTTCTTTTGTTTATGTGATGGTCTTTTTTTTTACTTGAGGTAGGGACCTTGCCCTATTGTTATTGGTAACCCAGAACTAATCCCAGTGAAATCACTGGGATCTCCTCCTGAGAAGTATATTTAGGACTGCAGTTAAATGCCTGAATGTTAAAATGTTAGGTTGACTGAAGACTTAGTGAGTATTCCGAAGGCTCTAAACAGAGATAAGTGGATCGACACTGCTCAAAAAACTATTTGTCTCCCCCTTCCAATAATTCTTTGGCATATAATGATCACTTGATCATATTCTTTAAGGTAGGATAAGAGAATGCCCACGTGTCGTTCTGTATACTGAGATGCTACAAGCAAAATCTCTCACAGTGTCACCAACAAAAGTCTAAAGCCAATTCTGGTGTTGACCAGATTGATCCACTTAAAAAACAGTTTTGTTAGTTGCCAATTAGGGAAACCTGATCAGCAGTTCTCTAGCAACAGTTGGTGTTCTGATGGCAACAACAGCATTGCTAGACATCTATTTTTTTCCCCTTCTCCTTGCACAAAAAAAAAAAAAAAAACACCAAGTTTTGAGAGTAATCATTGTTACTCTTGATGATAATTATATTGAGAAAATTAAAGTGTAGGTGAGTGACTTAATTAGTATGTCAATTCCATGTGTTGGTTTAAAAGAATGGCTTCTTTTGACCATTTATAATGGAAGGAACCATCTCTTTCATCAAACTGTTTGGTAGTGATATCTCTTTCAAAGCCTAAATAAAAATCACCTTATGCTTCTTAACAAAGATTTTTTTTAAAAAAATATTCCCATAAAAATGTATTCATGTAAATGAATGGTTCATATGTCCTAGTTTTCCAACCATATTGCAGTGCACTGAATAGCTGAAATTCGGCTCCAAAATGTTATGAATGGAAAGAGAAAACATTTTCAAAAAGAACTAGCAGGCAGCATTTCATAGTGCACTAGTACAGTATGTCGTAGTGGTACATTGGATCAAATATTGCTTGTTACCCGCTGTTAAGTACTGAATAAGGAAATGCACTGAACAAGCCATAAAGACACAATGGGTTTGTGTGCAGTCTTAAGTAAGAGCGTGTACAGAGGGAAGCATTGCAGAGCTGCTGCAATGTAGCTTCTCTGCGTGGTAAATCGGAAAACATTGGGCTTCTACTACAGTTACCTGAGATCTCAATATTGACCCAGATTTTAGGAAGGTAACCATAGCATGGCAAAAAAGAGTATGAGGGAAAGTCTTGAGCATCTGGACAATTTTTCCAATAAATTTTAGGTAGCTGTAAAGCTAAGCAGATTCATGGAGGTTTGTATTTGCAGTTTAATAATAAAATACACACACACAAGAAAACTGCTGGTCAGTAAAAGGCTAGAGAACATAAGCTGTTTATAGGAGGTCTTGCTGTTTTAATTGTCATTAAATGCGTTAATCTATTTTAGCACTCCCTGATGGCAGATAGGCCATTCAGCATCATTCATTGGTTTATGAATATTACATGGCCAACCAAATATTAGATTCCCTCAGAATCTGATGTTGATGAGGGCTTTTAAATATACAGATTCATTTGTGTGCTTGGATTTTGCTTGAACATTGATGTTAGCATTTGTGTTGGACTAAATAGTTTTGCTTTAGCTAATGATGCCCTGCAGAGCATCTGTTTTAAAAAGATTAATACTTTATTCTTGCACACATTCATCTGACATTAATCATTGTGGGTTAGTTCTGGGCAGCGATGGATGAACAGATGTTGAAGCATTGTTGCTTGTGATTATTGTCTCATGCTTATGGGCTATCTTCAGCCTCTGGGTTCTGAACAAGAGCATAATCTTATAGGCAGTAGATTTCTTTTCAAGGTCACTCATTTATCAGAGTTGGGAAGTGTGCATGACAATAGTTTGATGCTCTTTTAATATTTGGTCTTCTACACTCTTTTGCATTTTCCCCATGTCTGGAAAGCCAACGGAAGACAAATATATTTGCGGGAAAAAAAGTTTTAAAACACACCCTTGCACGATCTCCACATTTCTGAATCTTTGCAGTACTACATGGATTCCTTATATGGGTTTTTTTTTTTAAATTGCAATTGCAATGAGCTTCTGGCTTGAAAATCATAAAACTATGTCTATATGAAAGCATTTGTAGCCACAGCTTTGAGTACTGTTGAATGAAACTTTTTGCGAATTGTTCTGAAACTGGTTGTTCTGAATCAGTGACAGTATGTAATTGAGAGGGTGTATGTGATTATTGCACTGGTTTATACTCCGTTAAGGTAGGTTGGTTGTATAACATTGGCTTAGTACAAGAGACCCTTGTAAGAAGATAATTTTGTTGTTGTTGTTGTGGGAAGTATAACACTTGAAATAGACATTATGCCTTCCTTTTTGGGACTGCAGTGGGCCCTCCACTTTTGTGGGTCCAGCATTCATGGATTTGATTAATGGATTATTTTATTTTATTCATTTTTTAAAAAAATCTTTACTCCATTTGTTCCTTCCATGGAAAAATATATTCTTTCTAGATCCTTGCAGTGTGATTCTATAGAGTTGTACTGGAGGACCTAGAGATTCCTAGAGAAAACACTTCTCTACGCATTGCTAGGTCTTCCAGCATGACTCTGTGGCCCACTTCTGCCAGAAGTTGATCACAGAATTGCACTGGAGGACCGAGAGATTCCTAGAGAAGTGTTCCCAGGTTTTTTAAAAAAGTGTTTGTGATCTTTATTTTTATTCACATTTTTCCCATTTCCACAGGGGTCTTGTATCCCTAGCCACCAAGAAAGCAAAGGGCTCACTGTGCAGTTAGGATTTTCCTGGGAGAAGAAGTCTTATGTGGGACAGGAGTAGAGCTTCCAGTTGGCAACTTTGGCTGTGTTTTTTTGTATTATATACTTACCTTGATGTTATTGTATAAGAAGTTGTTTACCAAACGGGAACCTATAGTCCATTGATATTGCTGGACTTCATGTCCCATCACTTCTGGCCATCTAGACTGCAGCTGATGAGCAGTCAAGTCAGACAACATTTGGAGGATCACAAATTTGCCACCCCTGCTCTAAATGGACAATTCTTGAATTACCATGTTATATTTTAATATAGTCAAACTTCTACTATGTCTTGTGTGCTGTTACTGTATTTATCTTTGCCTCTGCTGTGAGCCACTTTGAAGACACTGTGTCTGTAGAAAGAAAGTGTAGCATATAAATAAACTGAATAATATGACTACTAGAAAGGGAATAGTTTAAGATGGATGAGTTCACCTCTCTACAAAATAAATCAGAGGGTCTTACATTGGGTTTATAAGGATGTGAAACATGCTGTGTTCATATGCAACTCAAAAATATTTAAGTTTGTTTAATGTCTTTTGTGACCAATTCAACAGATCTCAGAAAGTCAAATGTATTTGTCTTTTGGTGAGTTAAGGATGTGTACTCTGTCCTGTGTTCTATTGTTGCAGAGTTTGTAAGTCATAAAAATAATGAATACAGAGGCTTATTTGGAAATTTGAAACGCTGCATGTGACTATTTGTTTGCTTTTTGTTTGAACATTTATCATAGCTTTATTGTTTGCAGGAATAAATGCTTGATTTTTCCCCCCAATATGCAGACTGTAGAGAGATCTTGTTGCCAATGATGACGGATCAGCTGAAATATCATTTGGAAAGACAGGAAGACCTGGAAGCTTGTTGTCAGTTGCTGAGTAACATCCTGGAAGTTCTTTACAGGAAAGATGTGGTTAGTAGTCAGTGTGTATATTTAATACTAAAATCTTGAAAGTATTTATAATGGCTATCAATAAACTGGAAGCCAAAGAGAAGTGTTTATTTTAGTGAGAAGCTGTAGCTCTACTTTAAGGAGATAGACTGAAAGTTGCTATTGTGGCATGCACTTAACGGGAAATGTTGAATCCTTGTGGAACACATAGTTTGTAGTTGCTAGGGGATCTGGCACTGGAGTGTCTGACACCAGTCTGTACATGCTGTAGTAAATTGTTAGGGTGGTTTGTCAGAGGAGTGAGCTGCTCTGATGACCTGATGATAGGAGTGCAGCTACCATCTCAACTGGGCTTAAGTGATGGCAAACAGTGAGAGTTCCACTTGGTTCTGTGAAAGTCCAGACCGGCTTCTCATTTTGAGCAGCTGATCACTCAGGTATACCATAAGCTGTGACAGCTTCTCCCTACTTCTTTGATCACAGGCCTGATTAAGCAGCTGAGTTCTCATCTCTGGTTCAGTTTAAATGGTGATTGGTTTTTGCTTCACTCTAGTTTGCCTGACACATTTAAATCTGTCCAAGAAACAGAAAGAAATGAGTATCTTTGCAGTATGGACTTACATGATGTTGCTTCATTATGTTCAAGCTGCATTGCAAGGCAAATCATTCAAGCATATAGGCTTTTGAAATGGGCCTTTAACTGTATTTGATCAGCAAAAAGGGTTTGTGTGAAGGGTTTGTGAGCCCATTAAGTTCAAGCAAGATGACCTCAGGAGGTCTGTCCACTCTTTGGATTCATCTAGACTCTAGAGAAAAGGGTGGCTTTGGCAAAACAAAACACAATTAAACTTCTTAGGCACAAGTGTTGTTTTACCTATGGGTAGATCCAAGACGTTTGGTAGATTGTATGGTTTATTTATTGGGAAGACAAAATGCATTTTCGTGTTACCTTTTAAAAAACATTTCTGTAGTTTTGGTATTTATTCAATTGGTTATACGTAACTGAAATTATTCCTGCATAATATTTCCTTTCTTCCAAATTTCTACTTTGCCAATTTATCAGCATGCTAAGGCTCTTGTGCTTCTTTGGCTTAAGGATTTTTTATGCACCCAGATGGCTTCCTAGCCGTTAAGGATAACTAAGCAAGGAAATTCTTGTCATAATCTCCTTTCTAGCTTTCAGAATGTACAAGTTTCTTCTTAGACTGTTCAACCTCAGTGTATTCCAGTACTCTTGGCTAAATGTGGCCTTGATTAAATTCACTAGCAGGACTTAATATTTACAAAAAAAAAAAAAAAGAGAGAGAGAGAGAGACAGAGAGAGAGAAAGAGAGGGGAGGGAGGGAGGGAGGGAGAGAGAGAGAGAGAATTGGCTGAGGTGCACCTTGGGGCACAAGCAATTATCTTGCAGTTTCTGTACCTGCTGAGATGAGCAAAGTTGAAGTCCTTCTGCTTAGGAAGGTGTCAGGAGACCTGCCGAGAAGACAGAGTAAGTAAGAGATGAGTTGGCTGGATTCTGAACTCACTTTGAATACTGACAGACATCCACTTCCCAATAAATCCTTGGGAAATGGAAGAAGATATTTATTAGTTAAAAGTTTACTTATGAGGGCCAGGGAGCAATACACAATTAAAAGTAGGTATGGTTAAGGGGAGGAAAGCCAATTTCCCCCAACAGTAGGAGAAAAATATGTGTAGTAGTGATACCTCTCTTCTGGTGCTTTTGCTTCAGTGTTAATTCTCATGTTTAGTAAATTGGTCAAATGTGCGGTTCATGTACAGGCATTGCACACAGGACCTATGAGACTGATGGTTTTTATTATTCAAAGTGTTTCTAGACGTTATCAAAGTGCAGTCAGCTCAGATTGTGAGTTATGCTTTCCAAATTCATAATTCCTTCTTAAAGGTTTTCAGTTTTGTGTTCAGGTCATGAAGTTACCAAATAAATTTAGACACAGAAAGTCTGTGGATCAGAGAGGCTGGGTCACATGTGTCTCTCTCATTTCATTTGCCACAAGCAGAAGATATTGCTTTGAATGCAGTGAATGGTGCTGATCTCCTGTCCCTACATACATAGCTGTCATCATGGCCATGCTGGCAGTTTTATTTTTGAAGCACATGATATTGCTGAGAGTCACACTACTGGGTTGACATGGCATATTTGGCCTGGCAAAGATTTTCTTTAAAAAAACAAAACCAAAAAATGAATGAATGAACTTCTCTCTGCTTCCACCTTGGTTACAGATTGATGATATATACTGCACACAGAAATTTTCCATTAACACACATGGCTCAAATAAGATTAAAGTTACATCACTCAACTATTTGCTTGACAGTAGTTGCTTGATGGAAGATGTTCAAAATGCTGCTGCTGGTGTGGTAGATGAAAATAAACTGAAGGAAATAGGCTCACGTAGATGTGATCACAGAGGTTTTCATCTAAAAAAAGCTACACAGCTCTAGAATTTTTGTGTGTGTGACTTGGCATAGGTACAAGATCCGTATGTGTAAGTTACAGAGACCATGGAGGAAAAAAATGCCATGGCATTGAAAGCAAAGGCTGAAATTGTTGGTGTCAGGTACGTGAAGACGTTTTTACACTGAGGTAAAAGATGTACAAAATTCTCACTATGATTATTTATTTAATTTATTAAATGCCTCATTAAATAAATTTGTCTAGGTGTTGCCTCTAGTAATATCTTTGATCTCCCGTTTTGTTTTTAGGGGCCAACACAGCGGCATGTACAGATAATTATGGAAAAGCTACTGAGGACAGTAAACAGAACCGTCATATCAATGGGACGTGATTCAGAGCTCATAGTAAGTGCCTTTTGGCAAATTTCTAAAAATAGTTGTTTTCAGTTATTTTTCACAAAAGCACACGGTCCACTGAAATTTTTTCCTGTGGGATACAGTACAGAATTTGTGAAAATGCTTGTTGTGATCCTGAATAATTCCAGTTAACTTTATTGGGGCTTTTGGAGCTGTTCCTATTCATTTACCGACAAGTGTATATAACTGAAATCTTAGGCTGTGGGGAATAGAAGTGATTATAAACCTTTGTATTTACACTGCAAAACATTTTTCCCCATTGTTAATATAGAAGTGAAGTAGAATTTCCTCTCTGAAATATGAGTTAATAGACCAAGACATACTGCTGTTCTCTGTAAGAAACTGTGTTTTGTTACACTTGTTTTGGGCCTTTAGAAACTTTGTGGTTGACCATTTTACTTTGAGATATCTTCTGGCAGGCAACCTTGTACTAAGCAACACAGTTGCACATAGCAAGCCTGCAGGCATTCCATTTCACCAGACAACCCCATAGCCAGGCCAAAACATGGGAAAATTACACAGCAAAAATGATGCACAACCATTTCAGAATCATAAAACAGAAAGAACCCCATCAGATTTATTTAAACAAACAACGCCTATGTGGTATTCAAGAGGAAAAGAAAAAAATTCAACGAGTTTTCCAACATTTAGTTATTCATTGTATTGCTTGCTGTGCAGATGTTTCCAGCTCCCACCTGAACAATAAAGAAATCTACTCCTTAGGCTCATTTCAGTTTCAGATAAATTGGATATGCACTCAGTTGCTTAATGATTTTCTGGGAGAGAAGATTTTGATTAGTTGGCTTGTCTGTACCTATTGTTAATATCTTTTCTAGTAGATATTAATATATTAAGCAGCCCCAGTAAATATTCATTATATACATATCATCCAGCTTGGTTATGGATAAATGATACAAACTGTGCATGGAGATGTTCCATGAACAAACATGATTTCCTTGCAACTGGTCAGAATTACTTCATAGTTGAGTCATGATCTTAGTTGGTAATTCAGTAACAGTATACAACATTTTTTGTTGTTGTATTTACATTTCAGATTATAATAGAAGAGAAGTGTGTGTGTGTGTGTGTGTGCAGCTTGGTTGGGGCATTTTTATATTATGAGGCAAAGTTTAGCTTAGAGATATTGGCTAAGTTGGAGGCCCAAGGCCTGGAAACAAGCTATGGGAACTCAGTACTGCTTTCTTCAATTAAAAGGATGTGCTAGAAGACCCCATGTTTTTCTCTAGGCCAATTTACTTGCGGGGGAAAAAAACTACCTGAAGCTACTTGCATAGAGAGTGGTTTGGCAGTGGTTTCTATTTTTATCCTTCCACAAGTCTTGGTAGCTACAGCTTTGTTAACTTAAAGCCCATGGAGACATTGTTTCATACATTCACTTCATTAATTTGAATTGTCTTAGAAATGAAAAGAATGATTCCCTGATTGCAGGGTGGAGGCAGGGAGGTAGTCTGGCTTGTTTCCAGCTCTTTCAGATACAAGTTATGGAGACCATTGCTATTATGAAAGAGTCTAGCCCCGGTCCAGCTGTGGTCAGAATTTTATGTCTTGAATTTGGACGTTTTGAACTGTCATTAAGTCTGGGAAATTGGCAGCTGGACTGGGAACAAACAACATTTAAGAAACATGGAGAACATATTGTTTTTATTGTTCTTTTACTATTTTAGCTACCAATTTTATTACATTAGTTCTTGTGAACTGCTATGGCATGTTGTAAAAGGAAAGACAGTGTAGACATGCTTAGAAATAAATAATTAAAAAATAAACAGGTGAATGGGAGATAATGCGCACAATAAATATGCAACTATGAATTCTCATGGAATAGCTGGATTTAAATGTGACAAACAAATTATTTCAGATTGAGAAATAATCACTTTCACCTTATTTTATGCATATTTGAATAGGCTCTCCCTTGCCTAAAATTTTTCTTTCCCTATTAGCAAATGGCAGAGAGCTCTAGCTTGATTCTTCATTTTGTCCCCATCTTCTACATCTTTTTGTTTGTTTTGAAACCAGCACGATGTTAAATTCCTTGGTGTCTTTGGAGGAAACTATTTTGTAGTTTTGTTATTGATTTTCCTCTTATGTAACATTCTGAGTTAAGAAAAAAACCATTGTATGAATTCTTCTGAATTCTTCTTTGTGGTCTCTTGGTTCTGTGGTTTAATTGTTTTCTATAACATTTCCCTGTTTACAAGATTAAAATACATTCTGCTTTGAAGTAATTATTTTGTTTAGATCTGTCCTTGTATTTTTCCAGTTCTGATCTAGCAACATCCTTCTGCATTGCCATTTGTCAAGCATTTTTTATCTTCTTATTTATGTTTGCTTCGGATATGCAATATTTTATATCCTTTATCCAGGGAGATAAAAACCTGTGTTTCTGCATAAGTGTTGCAGTCTGACTCGATTAGCTAAGTTGATTTATGTAGTACTTGTGCTGCTAGGTCATGTGGCAGCACCATCAGTGGATGAGAAATTGTTAGTCATCTGTTGTAATTTTGTATGAATTTTCTTCTCTTTTTTTTCTTCTCTTGAGGATGTTGACAGTGCTTGGGGTTATGAAGTCTACTCCAGCACATATGTACTAGATCTTTGTCCACTGTTATTTATAGAATTAAGCTTTGTGTATTTTTGATGCCTCTTCAGAACAGAGTAGTATATTTTTGATATAAAAGAGGGAACTGATCCATCTATTCACTCTTTAGAACATCCGCTACTAAGTTCAGACTTGTACAAAAATATTTTCTAAGCAAGAAGGTAAAAAAAATACATGGATAGAAATTTCAAACTGAGATGTAGCATAGTAGTGACTGTGATAGTTGGTCAATATTTGGAGGTTCATGGTTCAGTTCTTCCCATTGATTGTGTTGGACTTCTCGCTGGCTGTTTCCACTGTAGGTCCTTCTCTTAGATTAGACCTGCACAACTTGGCAGTAGGTAAGGGCCGAACTTAAATAGGCTAAACTGCTTTGGGCCGCAGATAGGTTTTTAGCACCTCACTTTCCAAGTAAAGTTATGAAAATGGTATAATAATGTTTTTTATTTGCAAAATAGTTTAATCATTATTATAGTAAAATTAATGATTAAACTATTTTGCAAATAAAATGAACCATACTATAAAATATATATTTTTATATATTTTAAATATATTTAAATATATTTTTATAATATGCTTCCCTGCCTTCTCATCAGTGGTGGGGCAGGTGAGGAAATGCTGGAAGGCATCACACTGGGCCAACAGCAGATGGCTACACATATGGCCCATCCACCAGGCCAGGCCTTTGCAGCACTTGGAAATGAAGTCCTCATCAAAGCACCCAGTGGCCTGCTTCCCTGGCAAATGGAGCAGTGAGATGAGAGGAAACTTTCCCACCAGCCACCCATAAAGCCAGTCAAAATGCTTATAGCACCAGTGTACCTGCTGCCCAGTGTGGCTGGGCATCAGCGCGTAGGCAGTGTAGCTCTTCATGCCCTTGAATATGGTCTGTTTGGTGGGGTCTTCAATGGAACACTGGAAAAGGTATGGGTTCTCCTGCCACAGCTTGTCCCCATCCTTCACGAAACCCAACGCCTCGCTCAACACAAAGGCCTCACCGCCCAATTTCACAAAAGTGGAGAAGCGGTTCAAGAAGAGGCCGTGGTTGCCTCAGCTGTTGATGCCCTCAAACCAGCCCTTCATCTCCTGGTTGCTGTGGAGAATCAGCACCTCGTGTTCCCACAGGGAGCTGTTGCCCGGCTTCTCTGACTTGAAGTCATACAGTGCATGGGCTTGCAGTAGTGCCATGGCCCAGCTGCTGCCACCACCCAGGCAGGAGATGAGGATGGGGATGAGGACAGGGATGTGGATGGGCTGCGCAGTGGCGCCAACCAAAGGCGGCTCACCCTCCTCTTCTTCCTCCTCCATTTCCCACTGGTTCTCCTCCCACTTCTCTGGCAACACTCTCTTTAGTGGACAAATGGGCTGGCTCCCCCCACACACAACCACTTCTCCTGTGCCACCTCCTTCTTTGCTTCACTCGCTACGGACCTGTTTATCTCCTCATAAGCTGTCCTGTTCTCTCTCTTTCAGTGCTGGGAGAGGAATAGTGTGTGTGTGGCATGTCTGTGATGGTGAGGAGAGAGCTTCCTTTCTCCATTCAGCCCTCTTCGCCCCTCAGAGACTGAAGAAGTCTGCCAAGCCAGTTTGGGTGCCAGCAACCTCATAGGAGTCCCCGCTTCACCCTATCTGCATCACCTGGGTGGAGGGAACTGTGTATGTGAGTGCGTTTGCGTGTGTGTGTGGAAGGGGCTGGGCCATGCTCAGGGACTGTCCCACCACATCGCCAGTTTCACTAATCCAGAGCTGAGAGGCAGGGCCAGGGAACTGAGTGCAGAGTGGCCATCCCCATCAGTGGGGTTCTGCAGACAAACAGGCACAGGAGAGGTAGAGATGGGGGCTGCACAAAATCCTTTGGCCGGCCACATGCGGCCCATGGGCTGTATGCTGTGCAGGACTGTCTTAGACCATTTTAAACAACTGGTTGAGTGTCAGTAGATTGTAATCCAGTGAATTAACTAAATTCATCCAGAATGTTCTTACTGGTTATGCAAATTCAGCATCATGTGAACTGACTTTCAGTATCCATCAGGGCATGGCAAAACATCCCAACACGTATTAGGGTAAATTATTTATTTATTTATTTATTTATTCATCAGATTTTTTGGGGGGGGGATATGCTCTTCTCTTTTCATGATGCTGTCTGTTGTTTTATGATGAGATAAAGTCAGATCTATAGTAGCTACGTTTTTAAATAATGACGCTAAGACATACTGTGAAGGTTTGGCTTCTTGCATGGGCTTTTCTTTTGTTATCTGGATTCCAGTAAATTATATTTGAAAGTTGGTGTTCTCTTGACATTTATAACCAAGTACATTGTATTAAATATGCACACTGCAAACACGAGCATAGGCTTGAAAGCATTACATTTGATCATACTATAATTATTTAATGAATACTCAGAGTACCAAGGATTTTTAAAGGAGCACTTACATTTAAGATTCAATGCATTTCTGATCAGATGATGATGACGACAATTCACATATCTTTAGTACACACCATCTTAACTTCCAAGTGTATTAATACAATTTTTCTAGTTTCTCCCTCTCTCCCTCTCCCTTTTCTTTTTTTCTTTTTTTTTCTTTTTTGCATGATGGGTCAGTGAATGAGATTTGATACTAAATTGATACATAAGTTGATTGTAAAACAAGTGCAAAGAAGCATCTTAATTCTTGATGAACATGATTTGAGTAGGCTTTGCATCTGATGTCTTTATCTAACTCTTTCAAACTGCTCAAGAAATTTTTACATGATTGGAGAGGAACAGAATTGGCTTAGCTGATCATTCCAATTGGGAATATTTTCCAGTTTGGTACAGCTTACTCCCAATAAAATGTGCATGTGACACAGAATGTCCCATGAGCATTTTACCTTGAAAGTACTTCTTTAGGAATAGCCTGTAGATCAGTGGTTCTCAACCTGTGGGTCCCCAGATGTTTGTGGACTTCAGCTCCCAGAAGCCCTGAGCATTGACCATAGTGGCTGGGGCTTCTGGGAGCTGAAGTCCACAAACATCTGGGGACCCACAGGTTGAGAACCACTGCTGTAGATGAATAGGAATGTGCATCTTTAGAAAGAAATGCATCTTTGACAAGAAAGGAAGACTATTAACTTCAAAGCTGCCACTGTATAGCTGAAAAGAATCTGGGGAAGTATCCTTAAAATAAAAATATTGCCTTGTTATAAAATTGTAGCTCACATTTATTAGACCATCAAGGATTGTTTTTACCATTGTTTATGTTCATCTCTCATAATTTGAACCCAATTCCATGTCTGTGACAATTTTTAGTTAACAAAAAGGATACTTTTAGAAACCACCAGAAGTTTGTGCCACAGAAGCTCAGAACAGCTAGCATTTTTCTTCACATTTGAATACATTTTTCCTGCAAACGCTCTTGAAAACAGAGATGAATTAATAGAAAAGTACTTTTCAAAAGGCAAAGGTGAGTATTCAGTCTGCCTCAAGTTAATTGTAAAAACTGAAAACAGAGTAATCTCATGACATTTGAAAAAAAATAACTTAATCTGACAAGAGCTTTTGTGGGCAGAGATGGTATGTTCAAATAATAAATGAGATACAGTTTCTAGGGATGGCGAAATCCAGAGATGTAGGTGGGCCCAGGCAAAATCTTACAAGCATATGCTCAGTTTATATGATTTAACACCTTTGAGATTATTAGTGTTTCTGTTGGTCTAACCAATGTTAATAAGAAAGGAAATGTCCCATGAGCCTGCTGTTTCATTGTTGTTGCTTTTTCTTAATTTATGAAATAAAGACACAGGAAATTGCATCTTTAGGCTAGAAATGCTGCCTTTTGCAAGTCGACTTTGGAAAATTTTGGTTCTGTCCCAAACCGTGGTCTGTCCCAGAGGACAATCACACTATATTTATGATACACAACTGCCCGCCCAACTTGAGAGTGAGGCTGATCTTTAGATACTTTCATGGAAAACCAGAGATATGAAAGGTAAGAGATCTTTACCCTTCTTTGACACTACTACTTAAAATCCAGACTGTCCTGAGTTAGGAATTAAAACATACTTTTCTTCTAAGAAGTTGTAGATTTAAATGTGGTTTCTCCTCTAGAAACACAGATCTTTCATAGAAATAATAAGGTAGAAGTGCTTCATGTACTATTTACTGGTTCATGAAGATATACATAATTCAAAGTATTAGTTAAGAAGCCTTAAATTATTAACTGTTGTACCTTTTAACCTCCTCGCTGCACAAATAGATGGCTGTTCATCGAAAACCTGAGCAAAACTCAAAGAATGGGTAAGATACTGAATGTTGAAATATTTACCATCACATACTCAGATTTCTCCTTGGAAATCATTAGGGCTGGTAGGTACCTAAAAGAACAGAATCCTTTGCATGGTTCAGAACTGCAGCCGAAGTGGCTTGAGGATGTTTTTCAGCCCATGAGATACAAAGTTGTTCCAATGGTAAAATGGTGTTTTGAATTACTGTTTCTGTCTCAGTGAGTATTAGGCTGACTAACTGATACTTAAAGATAATAAGGTTTTGGGATAAAGTGCTGGCCTGTAATGAAGATGCACAGTCATCCCCTTGTGGGTCAAAATTGATGTAGCTTTGTAGGCATTTACTTTGAGTAACCCTCCAATGGGCTTGCAATAACCCATTGCACTTGTGAAACTATAGTGTCCCCACTGAGTGAGATAGTGTCAGTAGGCAGAACTAAATTGATTGCATGCTTCTGAATGGCTAGGGATGGGAGTGGGAAAGTGACCCACCACTTAAGACCATAGGGAAAAGAGAATATTCAGTGGGGGTTTTAAAATTGTTTTTGTACTGTTTTTGGAGTTACATGATTTGTGGCTCAAGGTCATGAATGTTGGCAGCTATGTACTCTGTTCTCAGGACACAATACACAGACAGTGAAAGAAAGTGGACTGCACAATACATTTGAAGTGACTGTACTTTCTTCAATTTTCCTTGACATCATTTGAGCAGAGGTGTTTCAAATGGTCATAGTGTGCCTACAGTAGATCTGTCTGGTTTTGTGCACTGAACCTTAAAAGCTTGTATACTGTAAGACAGTAAAACAACAAACATTAGGATATTCTTGTTTCCCACACAGTAGAACATGTAATTTGCCTATCAAAATAAATTATTTGGAAGACCATAGGTTCCCAACTAACTAAACACACACACACACACACACACTCTGAAAGAAACCCACATATCTTTCTCAGAATTATTGCTACTATTGTATGCATTGTACTTGGAAGCATTGTCCAAAGTGGTGTGTAATCTGGAGCTGAGAGTGAGGAACTGGATAGTGTAAGATAGGGTGGCTTATCAGATGTTTTAACTGTTACATGAAAGAGCTATACAGTTAATCCGTAACTAGACAGTATCAATATCATAAGTGCTGTTATGATGGACTGCTGGAGAAACCTTTGTGTTTGGTTTTCTTTTTAGCATTAAATGGATGTTACAGAAGACAAGTAAAAATGGTGGCTTAGAACTTGTCATCAAATATTTGTTTTCTCTCTTTTTAAAAAATTAATGCTTGACATGAACAATCTAATTTACAATCAAAGTAGTATGTATTGCAAAAATACTGAAAGCGAAAGTAGGATGAGAAAGAAAGAAAGAAAGGAAAAAGACATGTAACTAATATACAGTAAGATTCTGACCCCCAATTCTGATTATAATGAAAAGTAGGGGGGAAAGGGGGGACATTATTCTACCCTTACAAATACAACTAAAATAACCCTACTAAAATTATTAATAGCTGTAACTTTATATTATTACATTGTTAGAGTTTTTTTATTGTTCAAAAAGTCCATAAATGGTTTCCATTTTTTCAGAAAGTCTTCATCAGGCTCATCCTTTAGAACCCACATTACTTTGACCACTTGGGCTGAATCAGCAACCACAACAATCCATTCTTCTTCTATTGTCAGTGCTTCATTCCATTTCCAAGTTTGAGCAAAAAATATTCTTGCTGCTGTTGTCATATATCAAAGAATTAATCCATATTTACTCTCCAGTTCTTTATCCATAATGCCCAACAAAACCATTTCTGGTAATATTACAAAATCTGCCTTTAAATTTTTTTGGATTAACATATAAATCTTAGAACAGTAACTTTTCACCTTTTTACAAGTCCACCACATGTGAGAAAGAAGTCCTCCTTATCTTGACATTTGAAAGTTTTTTTGTTTTGGTTTCTGTGGTTTGCTTAAGCATTCCATGGAAGCTGTGTTATAATCCATATTTTTTACTGTATTTTAATCACATCCCTCTTCTAAAGAGTTAAGGATTGTGGACATGGCCCTGCCCCCTTATTTCCTCATGAAATATCTGTGAAGAGGGTTAAGCAGAGAGTGTAACTTCCCATTTTAGCCCCCTGAACTTCGTGGCCAAGTGGAGAATTTTGCCATGATCCTAATCTGATATTCTGTCCTCTACATTAAATGAGACCTATTCATGACCAAATCAAAATTTCTATCATCACTGTACCTTTTATTCTAGTCTTCCTAATTTATCAAAATCTGTCATGCACTATCATGCGGAAAAAATAATATATTATGGATTTCTGTAAGCTGGGATGTGAACTCATTCTGCTCCTTTCATCAGATCTTAATTAAGGCTTGTGAAATTATAACCTCAAGAATGTGTATAAAGCCATAGTCTGATTTTCTCAAAGTCTTTTCTAATTTATGGGCAAAATTATTTTTTGCTGAATATTATACTGACTCTGTTTGCTTTCATTCTCTTGTGGATGTAGTATTTTCTGAATAGCACCTTTAACTGTTTGTGTGCAAATCTCTGTACTACATAGCTTGTACTGTTTATATCTCTGTCATTGATGCACACATATATATTTGGACATACTCAAAACAATATAGTGAGATACTAGGTTTTGTATAATTAGCAGGTTTATTCTAATAACTAAAGTTTGCTCCTGCAATGTTATAGTTATTTTGAAAGGATGCATCTTGGCTTTTGAGAGAAATAAGCATTACTTACAATGATTGAAGACTCATTTACACAATTATGTATCTTTCAGGGCAATCAATCACAGGATCCAAGTTGGGAAGATACCATAGGTCGGTCATCTGCTGTCTGTCTGTCTGTATTTCCCTCATTATCTCTGCCTTCCTCTGTCTTTTTCTGTCTCACATACAAACATACAGAAGTATATATACACATAGAATATGTGAGAAAGTCTCTCCTGTACTGAAATACCATGGAAAACATTTTTGTCTAATCTTTACAGAGAATTTGATGATTTTTACTGGCATCATAGTCTTCTCTAATACATTATTAGTTGATCAGTGGAAAACATATCCCTAATATCGAATGAAATCATGAAAGGCTGAAAGGAATAATTCTTACTTTTTTATTAGTATCCTTTCTGTTGTCAGCAGGTGTGTCTGGTCAGTCATCCTAATCCAAAATATATCCTTTGGAATAGCTTTTTAATTTGATATTAATTAAATATTCTTCGGTGCTTCCAATACAGTCAGCATCTCCTTGTATTTGTTCTATAAACTCTGTTGTCATATTGAATATTCCAACTCTCAGCTTCTTGGGTCTTTGTGATGAGAGGCATCAAGTGTGAGTTGGTACAGACTTCTTCAACTTCTTCTTCTTATGACTCCAAAACAGGGATCGAATCAGGAGAAAGCTCAATGGGCCTGTAGAAGATTAGGTTCCAAGCTAGTAAGTTACTTCAGGATGAGAATGCCAAATCAATGTGTCAAAAGTCTAAAGTGGGGGAAAAGAAGAAATAGTCCAGCACAGTTGTATTGAAGTGAGGTTGCTGGATTGCCACTGCTTCTCTCCCCTTGAGGTAGTGGCTATCTCAACAAGTAAGCACTTGTGTTGGCTTTCACAGTAGCTGGTTATCCTTGTGGGATATAAGGAGTTGGAGTATGCTGTTGGAGTCTGCTTGAGCAAGCTAGCTAGGACTGTTTTTCAGTGTCTGTCCATCTTGCTCCATCTAGCTTAAACTTAATGAGTCATGCTTAAACAATGGCGTACATAGTGAAGAAAGTGTTAAAAAAGCAGTACTTTAACCTTCTGCAGGTGCAAAAGAAAATAGTTTTCTTCGTACTCACTTGTGACTGAGTCTTCTTCAAGGCACCTGTCTCCTGTAAATGGATCTCTGAAATCATCATGTGGAAACTGAGAACGCAGGCACAAAATGTGGCCATTGTGCCACCAAATCATTCCCTACCCTCAATTTTTTGGTGGATTAATTTTAGTTTCAGAGTGGCTAAAGGTGTGCCAAACTTTTCTGTCACATTTCTTGGCATTTGGCCCCCCTCAAGCCTTTCATCTAAGCTGGAAGTAACTGGAATGGGAAGCCTCATTTAAATATAAGTTTGCAGACAAGGTAAGGTGAAAACACCTGAAGCTGTGGTGAAATCTCTAGTAGCTCTGAGATGTGTGTGTGAGGGGGGCATTGGCTAGTTGAAGACAAGAAGAGTTCCCTCAAATATTGAACACATGGTAGGTAAAAATGGTGGGGGATTACATGGTATCCTAGGAGTCCAGTAAGCCCCTCCCCAATGCCCAGCAGTTGATTACACCATCTCAGTGGATTGATATCCTATGATGAACCCCTGGCCATCAAATACCTCACAAATAATATTTACCTTTTTTATAGGACAACAATTTTGTTTAATGTTTTGTTAAAATATTCAACAGTAGATGTATCAAAACAGCTTCTGCAAGCAGAAGCCTGCCAGTAACACAGATTGATTCATTTTTAGCCATTTATTTTATTTTCAGATATGTGAGGGAAGGGCCCCAGATATCTCTCTGATTGTCCATCTGTTGTCTATAAACACAAAGATTTTAGACAAAGGTTGGAGACTGAAGAGTTGCAGGTCTTTTGAGTGCCAGCCTATGTGTAGGAGCAGGGCAGTGGACTTTTGCTGTGTGTGTGTGTGTGTGTGTGTGAGAGAGAGAGAGAGAGAGAAGAGAGAGAGAGAGAGAAGCAAAGAAATGTATCAGTCAGCAACTTGCTGGGGGTCCTTCTATTCATGTGTAATTGGAAACTGACTGCAAGAGGACAGGATCACTATGAGATGGCAACAGTGTGCAAAGATCTGTAGAACTAGGCAGAGGACTACAATTGCCTTTTAAGGAATGCTGGAAACAGTCTGTTTCTCTAGCAGATCAGGTGTTTTAAGTGCTGTCTAGGTTCCTTTCACTCTCTGAAGTACTAATAGACCTAGTGAGGATCACGTGCTTCCTTGAGTTCACAGCTGAGTTCTAGAGCCTGTGAAGAAGCATCCCATTACCACAGTCAGATAAAGGGAAAGCCTTTCTGTATAGATCTGGGAGGACTTTCAGTCTAACTTTAATGGCTGTCCAGTATCCCTGGTTGATGACCTACAGGAACAGTCAGAAAGAACTGAATTCATATGCAGTTGGCCCTCCGCTTTCACAGGGGTTAGAGAGGCAGGAGCCCTGTGAAAGTGGAAAAATCACAAATAATTGTAACCCCCCCCCCGAACTGTATTTAACACACACACATGCACCGTACCTGTATTGATGGGGTGGCTAGGCCTGGCCATGCATGTGTTCTGTTTCTTGCACACTCACGTGGGTGGTGGCAAGAGGATGGGAAAGGATGAGGGAGCAGGAGGTGGAAGAAAGGGGACACTCATTCTCTTCCCTTCCCATCCCCATGTGTCCTCCTCCTGTCCCACCCCCTTCCTGCCCTTGTGAGCGAGTGAGCAAACATACTTACCTCCTCTCATTCCATCCGTTTGTGCCCACCTGTGTGTGTGAGCCAACGTGCACATGTGCCTTCCTCCCATCCCATCCCCTTCCCCTAGTAATCCCTGAATAATCAAATCCACAAAAACATAACTCACAAGGCCAACTGTACATCATTAACAACACATGAGCAGGGGCTGATTTTCTGTACTCCTGAAGCCAAAGAGAAGCTTGCCTTGTAAGTTTAGTTAGGCTTTTTCCAGCTGTGAGGGTAACACTTGTATTTGGTGGGGCACATGTCACCTTCAAAAATTTCAGCGATATAGGTTTGGCCATAAACCACTCTCTCTTTACATATATGTAGACAGCATTATGGTGCTTTGGAATCTTGCAATGAATATTTTACTTTTTATGCAGCGGACCACAAAAAGATACCACACCCACTATCCAGGGCCTAGATTCTAGACCTTGACATGAGTAGAACTTGGGAAATGACTTAGAAAGTAATTAGTTGTAGTTCCAAGTCCTCAGAAGGTAGTTAGTAACTTATACAGTTACAGTTTTAAGAGTAACTTTTTACTTTGTCATTCATTAGTAACTAGGATTAGTATGGCTAATTTCTTAAAGCTATCAAAATGCTAGAAATCAGCAGCCAGTGGTACAAAACACACCTGAGTAATGAAGTCACACCCTCAGTTAATATAAAGCTAATTAAAACACTTGCATTAGAAAGGTGTGAATTTATCCTTCATAATGGAAGTTAGCTATTCTTTCAATACTGCAAAAAGGAGGAAAGTTACATGTTAGTCTTTAATTGCAACTAGTGGGTTAAATTAGGGGCTCCCTGTGGGGAACCTGTTTATTGAGCATGTACCCCAGATTTAGCTGATCTGGATGGAAATGTCCATCCCTCCATTTACCAGGTGGAACTTGGGTCTGCAGAATCTGCACCTGCCCCCCTAAATGTTGTTGGATTGCAGTTCCCATCAGGTCCATGCAGCAAAGCCAGCCAGTGGCCAAGGATGATGGGAACTGCAACCAAGAACATCTGAGAATAATGAACACCAATACTTGCTTGAATATGTCCAAAATGTTTCACAGACTTTACACCTCATTAATTTTTAAAACTCTGCTATGATGGATCAGTATTTTTCTTTCCTGTAGACATACAGATTGGGGACCAAAGTGAGAAAATAATGGTCTCCCTTTGGCTGCCAACTGAACTGCAAGGTATTAGCAGGTTTATCACTGGGGGTTTCCTGGTTCTGTTCAATTAACTAGGCTTCCTCAACACGATGTCCTACAGAACTGCAGTTGTTATCGTTCCCAGCCTGTAGTATAGTGGGGGCTATAGTCTTAAATATCTGGAGAAGTAGCACCACATTTATTAATGCTGGTTTAGCACTGGTCCAAGGACTGGTGCTGGTTTCTTAAACTATCAAATGCTGGTCTCCGTCAAGTTTCCAGGAGGGAAAAAAACAGCCAATGAACATAAATATACTACTGGTCTCTGGCACACTGCGAAAAAATAACTGCTGTTCTCCAATGTCAGATAGCTTGAGAAGCATTTCAGTACACTATGAATATGGCACTTGACTAGCTTGTTTTCATATGCAAGCCTAAATACAGCTTCTTCTGTTTTGTAGTCAAGTCATATTTCATGACTGTTATTAATTTTAGTTTCTTTTTTTGTTGGGTTTAAGTATTAATCTCTTATAATAGAAATGGAAGAAGCTGCGGTTGTTTAAAAACAAAACATCTTAAGAAATTGTATTCAGCTAACTAAACCGTGTGTATTTCAAGTCCACATTAATTTAAATAGCCTGCACTCATACTTTATTGATATAGTAATATTGCAGAAAGATGATGGAAGCCTCCTGCTTCATCTGTAGCACAGAGAAATGCTGCGCCTTTTATGATGCTGTTATAGTGGCAATGATAATTATCAAGTTTACAAATAATATCAGCTCAGTATTATTACCAAGATGCTGTTAGACCAATGCTATTTAACAACTGATTTGATTTTAAAATGCTAATGAAAAATTAATCTGTTGGATTTGAGACACTTAATACAGCAATGGAATGTTCTGGTGACATAGGGACAGCCAGTTTATTCTTGCACAAAAGTGTTTTCGCAAGCAAAAATTATTCTAAAAATATAATAAAAAGAAACAATTCATCTACATGGTATTTTTAATTTTAATTTTTTTTTTTCATTTTTATCCTAACTATAGAAAGTATATTACAGTAGTCTGGTGTTTACTTTTTAAGAAACTAAGTCATATGTACATAGACTGTTTTTCAATAATTTCAAAAAAAATTATGTCATTGTTGCTTTATGCAAATTAATGCAAACTTAGAAAATATTGTCCTGCATTATGAAAATAGCAAGTAATATAAAATTATTACAGCATTTATTAGTTAGAAATGGAGTCAAAGCATGGTACCATGTGTTTATAAGTAAATCAGTAGTTGGGACCACATGGGATTGTTAACAAATTTAGCAGCAAATTAAGAAATATGTCAGATTGGAATGTGATGACACAGTGGTTCTGGATGTCCTATCTGCTTTTTAAACAGAGATTTCAATCAAGTGGAACCATAATCAGTTTAACATCTCAAGTCACATACTGTACTGGGCTACAATTTTTAATCTTCCTTTCATAATATTCTGAATTGTGCCTGAGAGATCCTACGTGTAATACAATATGATACATTTTACACAATTGCAAAGAACATTTTATTACAAGATACATAGTATGATACGATAACACAATTAGGAGCAAGAAAATGTATTTTACCTTTTGAAACAGGAAATGTAAAAATTATAATTTGCAAGCGGTTTAAGAAAATACTATATTTGAATATAGAACATTTAGTTAGTTTCATTTTCATCTTCAAAATGGTTTCGGAGCATGTATTTTCTAGTTTTGATGCCCATATGGTGGTATCTTGTATGTTACTTGGCCACAAGGATTTTTTTTTTTTAAAAAATTGTATGTGAATGGAAGCCCATAAGAATACGAGCTCTTTCTGAAACACAAAGATCATAGGCTTAGAGAACTGTGTGTTCAAAGTATGTATAGTAGATGCATACAGCGTTTATTTTGGCCCAGACTCAAAAACAATTAAATGTGTTGTGAATGGGCTATAAACCAGAATATATTTCTTGTATATTTTAGATTGTGTACACTTGTTTTCCCACAACTAGCCATCTATGAACTAACAACCTATGAGTGAATTTTAGTCTTAAGATTGATTGTGTCTCAACTGGGTTGGGTAAGAAGAAGGGCTGGTAGAGCCAAACCATGAAATTCCACATATTCACGTGGAGTTCCAAGCCTGCACATTAATATCATACAGATAATGCAAGATAGTGACCACATACTCCCAGTCTATTGAACCAATGTGATAGACCATACGTAAGCAGCTAGGCTCTTGTTTATTGTCACTGAACAGTACCTTCATGGATTGGATTGCAATCTCCTTTGTGGACTCAGGAAATCTTGAAAGCCACTCCTGAATTTGGTATTGTTGTCAGCAAAAGTAAACAAAGTTCATAGTATACATGAAGACTTTCCACTTGCACTTGTCTAGATGAGGCTATGACTATGATCCTCATTGAGATCATGTAGGTAAGTCGTTGCAGGAACTCAGCTGCTTATGTATGTGAAGATGCTGTTTGCAGTATCACAATAAACACCTTAATCTAATCTATCTATATATATGTATATATTTTGAGGGTTTGCCTTGATTTTCATAAAAATAAAATATTTAATGCTCTGAGATATTTGGGATTCTAAAATATTTATGGTGGGATCTTTTGTAAACAGATTTTGAACTTTAATTAAAAAATATTATAAAATACATTACACTTCATTTCCCGCCCGTCCCTCCAACAAAAAAAACAAAACAAAAACAATTGTACTTTCCTTCATGGCACAGTAATGCCTTTCTCGTTCTTCTGCTTTCACAAAAAGATATTTTAGAACACTGCTTATGTACGATGATTTGTAGCCCTCTTGGAATTTTACTAGAAAGATGTGAGTTTTTCATTAAAGCATAAATAGGAAGTCGTGTTTTGAGGTTGACCATAACAATCAAGATTATCGCATTTTCATCAGTTTAGTAACTCAAGCATTTTTCTTCCCAGAAAAGAACCAGATTGCCTGCTTTGGGGGTCTATATAAAACCCATAATGTTTAAATAATAAAAGTTTGATTAGTAAGCAGAATATATTACACATTCAAATATCTTTTTTGGTGGCAAATCTAATAATAACATTTTTCTTCCCTCTTTCTGCTGCTCCCCAATACTGGAAAAATATGTATGCAGTGTTCCAAGATAAGAAATTGTAGGCCTAGTATCTTCCACATACTCTGTTGAAATCTAAAGTATAAAAAAAACTCAGAGGATTCTTGCATAACAGAAACATTTCTGAAGAAAGCCATTACATAATAATTTTCTTTAAAGGAAGTAATTCAGAGTACAATTCATATAAAGTTACACACTCTCAAATTCCAATGATGGGGAGAGTTAAACAAGTACTAAAACTTCCTCCCACTGAAACTGGTGGGAATTAAAAGTGTTTTAACTGTGACTGGCTAATGCCCAATGTGTATAATTAAATGAACATTTCAAATTTTACTCTTAAAGTTGGATAATTATACAGCATTTTCATTCAGTGTTCTGATTTGTTAATACTGAATTTTTACTGAATGGCAATCAGGATGGTTGGATATTTTATGGCGCAAATAAATAACTGCCAGGCTCTGGTGAACTCTTAAAAAGCACAACACATTATAAAATTTCTGGCACAGTGTGTTAATAGTGTATAGTGTTTTCTCAAGACTGAATTACAAAAGAGTATTAAATTGTGGCAGCTGCCAATGTTCTGTTATCTGAATGCTATCTGACTCTTTTCTTCTTCTTCTCTCTGCCCCAAATATGGTGCCAGAACACAGAATTTTAGCTGTTGGGTACCAACAGATTAAAAATGATATCTAAGAGAGCTTAGTGCTCCTAGCTTTGACCCTGTCAACTTTCAATGATTAAAGGCATGTCCTGACTTTGGGTGGCTTTTGGCTGCTCACCAGTTAAAATGAGCAGAGATCTGGTGATGAGTATGACACTAAATCAGAGGTGCCAGCATTTCACTGAGATGCAATCACTTGGCTTAATGCTACAGCACATAAAGGCAAGTATACACACACAGTCACATCTTAAAGATAATTCATGGTCTTGGACCATTTGAAAAATATTGTGCTTTCCTCAGGATATTTATGTGCTGAAAATGGCACTACCCAATCCAAGCATTTTTGGAAAATCAAATGTGCAATGAAGGCCTTTGAAAACAAAAGGCTTGCTTTCTTTTCCCTTCACAAAAATGTCTTAACTGGACTGATATACTCAGGTGTGGACAAGATGGCAGTCTGACATTAAAATGCTATTTTTTTTAAAAAAAAAATGATTGTGTATTAAGGAACTTGGGGGAGAGTAGTTTTACTTCACCTCTGCTAACATGATTTTCTATCCTGATTTTTAAAAATTCTTTTACATCCCACACTGGCGAAATTTGAATAAAAAGTTGGCAAGGTGTACTTTTAACACCTTGCTCCTGAAAGTTAGTTCATAGGTACAAAGGCCTTTTTTGGTACATATGGTGAGAACAGAATGCTTCCTCAGTATTGTCAGAGTAACATTGCTGACAGTCACCTCCCTCAAATGACCAAGATCCTTTTTTTAAAAAAAATCCACAACATGGTGTGTGGATGTGTTTTTGTTTGAAGAAGGCCTTAAATTCCATGTTTTAGGTACTTAGTTAAAGAAACCAGAGTTTCCATCTTCCATGCTTTTTTGATTCAGTTTTGGATTTTTGCTTGGGAGTTGAGGAGTAACTCTCCTGGGAATAAGGCAAAGGTGCAACCTGAGTTTCCTCAATAGGATGAAGTTTTCTCAGAACTGGCTGTAGTTTGTCTTCTTGCTGCTTAAAATCTAATTCCACACTAAACAGTGGAGGGAAAAAAAGAAAACCACAATCAGTTGCTAATATAAGAATTCTAATTAAGTCAATATTTATAACAAGTGTGACAAACTAAAGATAACCAAATATCTCTTTCAACACATCATACTGACAAGTAATAGTTAAGATATTTTATACCAAATTAATTTTATATCAAATGAAGTATGAAATGTAAAACATCCCTTAAATATATTTTCTAGACTAACTAGCAGTAGCATGCCTAGGTTCTAGGTATATAGCTTTTCTAGCCCTATTAGCAGATTACAGGAGCAGAATCTAGGTCATTTTTACCTGTCCAGTACCACTCAGCCAATTCCTTTCCCTACTGAGTGCTCACCTTCCCATAATCAGTTGCAAGATAACTCTTGCTGTCAGTACTACTTGTACCTGGAATTGTCACTGGGTTTAGGTTGAAAATCTGAGTCTGAATCCCCCAGTTAGTTTCCAAATAGAGTGGGCCTACTGAATTCAGTAGGGTTTATCTATATGTTCACTCACTGTTCAACAATGTATTCAGTGGATTTACTCTAGTTGAGACTGACTAATAGGATTCAGACCTTAGTTTCCATTTTGTGCTTTTCTGTACCAAAAGGCTAATTCCACGCATACAGACATACTATTAGGTCATGTGTGTTTGCTGAGGAGGGGAACAGCAAAAACTATTGTTGAGATTTAGGTTCTTTTTCTCTGAGAAGGTTATGCCGGTTCTTTGGATTGCACTATCATCTGGAGCCAGGTATGCAACATCAGAGTATTAAAAAATTGAGGAAATATTACCAAAATCAAAATTGCAATGCCATATAATAAACATGGAGTTTGTGTACCTCTTGTGTTTCTGGGAATTTGACCAGAGATGACTTAGTTTGACTCAGGTACTTTTCAACCATTCACAGTTTTGTATTCAAGTAAACACAGAATGAGGTTGATCTTCAGCTGTACTTCCCTAGTTATATGTTATATTACACACAGAGGTCAACTATGTGAAGAGGAGAGGTTCCTGTACTATGCACACAAGTTTGAAATACTTGAAAGTCAGGGTTCTAAAATGTGTAGAGAGGTAACAAAGATACAAGTGAGTCTTCTCTCCAGAAAAATCACTCTCCATATGTAGATGGTGATGGAAAGATTTGGGGAGGATGGCACTGCTAACACACTTCCCCACATATATATAGAGAGAGAGGAAAAACATTTATAATACCTCTAGACCAGTGGTTCTCAACCTGTGGGTCCCCAGATGTTCGTGGACTTCAGCTCCCAGAAGCCCTGAGCATTGACCATAGTGGCTGGGGCTTCTGGGAGCTGAAGTCCACGAACATCTGGGGACCCACAGGTTGAGAACCACTGCTCTAGACAGTTAATGAGATAATTACAGTCAGTCCCCATGATAAAAGTATACTGCTGTTACCTCTTCTCTGGTTCTAAATTATCTGTTGGGAATTAATTTTTTTCACTAATTTCAAAGGTAAATTTGCAACTACTAGAGATAAATGAAGGAATTCCAGTAGAGGTAGCTAATACCAAAACAGGTCCTTGGCTATTTTTTCTTAAGAAACCAGCTTTATAAACCAGAATGATATTAGGACTTTAGAATTCTAAGTTTAAAAGCTCATTCCTACAATCAAATGATAGTATCTGATTTCTCTGTATTCTTTTAAAAAAAAGTCTTCTAAATGTGACAAACATATTGAAATAATGACCTCTTTCTTCTTTTTTATCTTTGCTGTGTATAACACAACCCAAATCTTAAGCTCAGCCAATTATAAAGATAAAACTAGTCAAACTGCTACAGAACATAATGTTACTAAACAGAATTTCCAAATATAAAGATTGCAAGGGAGAAACAAATTCAAATCTATTACTCATTTGAAGGTTTAAAATTGCCACATAAAAGTAAACTCATAAAATATGCATTCTAAATTGTAAGTAGTATGTGGAGTGGAAAAAAAGCCCTGCTGGCTGCCCTGCAGTTAAAGGAGGGGAATAAAAAGATTTGGAAAAAATTACAGCTCAGAGATCAACATACATTAGTAAAATATATTTCAGATTTAATTTATAAAAACAAAGAGGTATGGTTTCAAGCTGTAGCAAAAGGGTAATTAGTAATGGTAATGCACAGCAATCTGGGAAAGAAGATAATATTTTTTCCTGTTTATTTTGTGGAATGATGTTTCTCATGTTAAATGAGAACCAGGTTAGTTGTGCAGCAAGTTTCCTCACCTGTGTGAGGATTCTCCCCCCCACACAAAAAATGGGAAAGAAAGAAAAAAGAAAGATAACAAGGCAAGGAAATACTTCTAGTGTAAGGGGAAATCTTAAACAATTTTATCTTTTCATCCTCAACTGAAAAACATTATATAAGGTGACATATCTCTGTAGATGTAACCTGCTTGTTTGCCCTCACAGGTGTAATGCCATCTGAAAAAAACAGGAGTGGAGTTCTTGAGGGTAGAAATTTAGAAAACAACAAGTAGGAGGGATTTTTTTTAATGCTATCCATGTACTGAAATACTGAAAACTAGATGTGAGAATACAGAGGACAGTAAATATCCTCTAAGAATATATAGCAAAAATAGTAAAAAAAATATTGAGGATTGTAAAAATTATCACATTCCCAAATATTTCTGTAATGTTGGCTGGAAACCTGCTGGTAAGTTCACTTACACATATAGCTGTACTTTTTGGGGAATGTCCAACAGACATATTTAGTTCATGACTGCATAAGTGAAGTTTCACAAGTATAACCATTTCAAATGGGCTCAAATCCTACTGTTAGTACCAATTAAGAGTAGAGTCACTCAGTCAGTTGGATTCACCTACATGTTAACTTGCTATGGAATTATTGGCTTGATGAGTCTACTTTAGCTGACCCTAACCAGCAGGATTCCAGTCATGCAACTGCACATTCTTGCATGAAGCATATCTATTAACCAGTGCCTTCAGTGTACCACCTTCTTTCAACCACTGTGCAGTCCTTATCACAAAATGGAACAATAAGCATACAGATTGGTAGATAACATAGTTGGTTGCACAATGTCAGTATTCATCAAAAGGGCGGTGTAACACAGTTGCATGGCTAGATTTCAGCCAATGTGTCTCCATATGTTTCTTTAATATTTAAAGAAAGTTTTCTCATGTACTAGGGCCGCAGTCTTAAGACACTTCACAGACAAGTTCAATGATAGTTCAAAGAAAAGTCTTTTCTATCAGTCCTTCTTACATGCAGCCATTTGTAGCATTTGGATGTAACATTCTTTTTGGATGGTTGGAGCCCCTTCTGATTGATGTGCAGTGGGGGCATTAGGGGCTGCTGCAGGGAGATTGCCTAAATGGATCCTAACATAAGGAAGTTAACAGATGTTTTAGTCCCTACTTCTTCCAGCAGCCCCCTGTACCCAATCCTACAGTATTTTTTTTGCGGAGGGGTGTGTCTTCTACTCTTCCGGGAGGGGTTTAGTAGGGAGTAATATAGGCTGCAGAACAGATTGGGAAACTCTTCTTCTATGAACATCCTTAAGTTAATTTGCCATAGAATGCCAAACCTATATTTTTGTTTCCTCAGCTATGGACAACTCCCATGGGATCAGGCTGAAACCTGCAATTTTACACTGGTCTGACCCCCTGGCCTGATCTGCTCCCGAGACTGGAGCACACTGGAACAATGACAGAAGTGTTGATTGCATTTGATTTCACTGAGCTGTTGTGCTTTTGCTTTCTTTAAAATTTTAGCACCCAAATACTTGCCAATATCTATGTTGTAGAAAGTCTCAGATTAAGATTGCAAACAAGATTGGACTCAAACAGCTTAAGAGTGAGATTCAAGTGTCATAACTGACAGAGTTCTTTTAAAAGTATACTTAACATCAACAAGGAATTAAATACCCCATTCCATTCTTTTATTTTCTTTTTCTTCTTTTTTTAAAGTAGAGTTACTAAAATCTAAATTGACCAAATCCATTGTTATGGTTGCTAACTTCCTCCAGTTGTGGTGCCACATGGATTTCCTGCAGTGCACTGAGGGCTTCATTCTCCTACTGTTGCTGAAACCTTGCCACCCAAATCCTAGTAACTGTACTGAGAAATATGGTGCCCAAAGACTGCACAACTTATTCCCCAACAGAGCTGCACTTGTGATGGCTCATTGGAAGCACAATGCATCATGTTTCCCAGGAGAAGACCCAGGACCTGGGCCACTTGGTTGGGGGCCCTAGCAGCTGCATACATTAATGGCTGGGCCCCACCAGCTTTCAAACATATTTAGATTTTCAGCTATAGAACCTGATAAATAGTTAAGGCTAGGACACTCAGTGAGTGTGTGGTGGTTTCTGACTATTTTGTTTGTAATAAATTTTAGACTACTGTGGCATAAATGAAAGATGTAAACAGCTAGTAACTAGGCAGTTGGCTTTTGCTAAGGGGAAGGAATCCCTGTATGGTTCCTGATTTCACTCCTAACATTTCACATTGTTGAACATGCCACCTGATTTTAAGATCTACAATGATTCTTGAACTGTGAGAACTGCTACAGTGATCAAGTATTGCATTGCTTGTCTTCTTTGGATTCCCAAAAGAAGAAGGAGATTGCACATAAAGCTTAAATAATATGGAATAGATGCATCACACTCAAATAGGCTTTGTGAGAATAAGCTATCCCCCTGACAAATGTCCAGGGGCTATATTCCTAAATATCAAGGGGAAAATGGGTCTGATGGGTTAGTGGACAGTTTCTATGAATGTCACAAACCATCCTATCCCAGTGTGCTTCCTACTTCCTAAAATTCCAGTGCCTTCATTTTCCATTTCTTCCCTAAGAAATTCATGGGCTGCAATAACTCAGCAAGGTGCGTTTTATATGCTGGTGCGTCTTATACGCCGGCAAATATGCTACTTTCCCAAGCAATTTCTGGTTCCATCATCTTATCCCTGAGACATATGGACACGGAGCAGTGTTCTGTTTTTAAATATCTTATTATTACTGACACATAGTAAGAATAAATAACATACTGAGAATCCTATCCACAATAAAACATCTGTCTTTCACAGACAGTTTGTTAGCAACCTTATAGTCTTAGTTTCCTACAAACATGGCCACAGCATTCTATTAAGGTAGATCCTGTATACCTCAGTTACTGGAACAGATTTCTGTTACCAGTGATGTGCATTTCCAGTGTTTACTACAGAATCTCAAACCTGGATTCTGTCCTTCTGAAGTGATAGTGGCCATACTGAAATAAATAAGAATTTGTCATACAGGGATAAAAAGCTGTCTCACACACAAAAGAACCCATGACAATATAATATACAAAATCAAGAAATCTACCTTAAAGCAATCTTCAGTTGTGACTGCCACTGGTTCAGTGGTTCCCATTGAACCATTTCCAGTTAAGCCCCTTACTGACTTTAGAAAGAGGCTTCTGAACAAATCTGTTTTGCTTCAAGTTAGGGGTAAGCAAAGTGCAGCATTCCACATGCTGTCAGATGACAACTCCCTGCAATTGTCTCAGGCTGATGGAAATTGCAGTCCAGTGTATGGAAGGCTGCAGCAGACTCACTCATTATACATGTATTGTCATTGGGGAAAATTGGACAAATGGAACATTGCAACTTTCCATTGCTTGCCCATCTGGTATTCAGGCTAACATTTCCAAAAAGTAAGAATTTTCTGAATAGGTGGTAGAAGCCAAAGGTGAGTAAACAAGAAACAGATCCAGATGTGTTCTGGGGAAAAAGATGGAGCTTTTTTTTTTTAAAGCTTTAGCTATATCATTTTATTTTTTTTCAAATTTAAAGGTTTTTTTTCCATAGTTTGCATTAACTCAGTTGAACAGGTACTGCTCTAAGAATTACTGCATCCAGCTGTGAGATTTTTAAACTCTGGTTCTCAAATTTCTTGAGCAAGTGGATGCCCTATTGAGATGTAAGTGAGTGGTGACTTTATATCATCTAATTAGCTTTCATCTAGTAAGATGGTCTTTACATATTAACTTTTTCATTTGCTACTCTGGACTGAAAGACTGCATTCCACAGATTGTAATAATCTGTTTTCAGCTGAGCTCAGATTTAAGCATCAGGAGAACCATAATATCTAGAGTAAAATTAAATTACTCAATAAGGCAAATACTTTTTTTAAAAAAATCCAAAGGAGCATAAAATAGTCAAATTATAAGTTAGCTTGGCTTCCACTAATATTTCTCAAGAAGTTCCATTCAAGTCTTGGTTTAATCAGTTTTTCACTGCAGAAATTAATCAGCAGTACGCTTTAGATAAGAAATCTTTTCTGAATCTGAAATAACCTTGAATTAGGTTATAGAGTATTTTTGACTTTCTGACTAAAGTAAAGGCTATTATGAATGCTTTAGATGGCTATTTCATTAAGATCATTCGCAGTTAGTGCAGTAAGTAAGATCAGGGTATAAAAATATTAATCAAAAGACTTCTTAAGCAGGAGCACAAATGGCAGTTCTGTTAGAAAATTATCATAGAAGATCTATATTTTAGTTTTCGAAAAAGCAACTTTGGACACAATAGGAGTAATACAGCTCCTTCATACACATGCAATACTTCTCAGTACTTAAGTTATGATAAGGCAGAAATGTTTGATTACCTTGCTGTGTCTTGATAATGCTTATAATGCACAACTTCTGGAGAGAAGTGTTGTATGAATCTTATTTGGTACTACATCTGTATAGTTTTATGAAGTATATATACAGAGATACCTCAGTTAACAAAGCCTCTAACAAATAAGATGCTTTTTATAAAATCTTTTAGCCCCACCAGCCCTCTTCTCCCCCTTATCCTCAGTCTAGCTGGAATATTTCTAGCAACATTTGCATTGGGAGGATGGTGAAGGAGGACTGGAGAAACACAGACTGTCGGTATTGAGTTGCACATAAGCAGTAAACAGTGCAATAAAGCTTGAGCTGGTAAAAGGATTCTGCTCTAGCTGCTGCTACTGTAGATGTGTGTGCCTGTCTATAACATATACAGTAAACAGCAGCTTTCTCCAGGATTCCTGACTAAATATGCATAAACAGCAAATGAGAGAAAAATGGAATGCAAATTAGCTTGCCACACCTGCGAACCCAACATTTTTAAAAAAACATAGATCTGTAAGTCTGGCCACCAAAATGGAAATCATAAGAAAAGCGGACTGACTTGATTGTTTCACTTCAGATGTGCATATTATTAGTTTGGAATAAAAAACTTTGCTGAAACATGTTGAAGTGCTCTTTTTTTGTGGTGTAGAACCTATCTCTCTATTTTCTCCATACCATTTCTGCTTCTAATACCAAATTTTCTGTTAAAGGAGTGATGTCCAGAAACACATCTACTTCATTAACTGAGGTACCTCTGTAGTTGATTCTGAGTGGAGGATGGGCTTTATCTCTCATTTTGTGATCTTTATACTAATGGGGATAGATTTCTTTTCTTGAACACTGCAGACCAAAACAAAAGAATAACTTTATGCATCTGTTTTATGAAAAAGTTTAGGTATTTCTTCTTAGCAAAGATTTGAGAATAAACATCACACTGGGGAACTACAAATTTAACTTTCATCACCTAGTCACTGGGTGGGTGGGTAAGCAGGTGTTGTACTGTTTTAAACGACAGAATTGGAGGCATTGATTGTCTTTATCTATTCTAGTTTCACTACAAGCCCAGTGCATTTATCAGTATCTTCTCATGAGATGTTTCAAAGACAGATAACACAGTGTCTTCCTACTAGAAATAGCTAGAACAACTGATTTAGTAGACGTGCCTTTGCTGTGTGGTCCAAGCTCAGTTGCGTTCTTGTGTGCGTATATTCTCAGTCTCTCCTGAATTTAAAATGGTTTATGGACAAAGTTATATGGATAGGTATCTTTGAGGTGGGCCAGGTGGGTCCTTGATTGAAACTTCTATTGTACCAGAAAGATTAGAAAATATAAACACTGGGATCTAGTGAAAGCAAGCTTAAAGTGTATTCTTTTTTACTTTTCTTCTTTGAAAATGATTACAAATGATTTTTGGAAAGTCTTCTCACTTTTTAAAAGATATGCTATATGGGGGCAGGGTATTTTTTTTTTGCAAGAGGCGAACTATTTGAGAAATTCTAGTATAAATTGTTGTTATCTATATTCCATCAGTAGCACAGTTCTTTAAATTTGCCAAACACAAAAAAAAGATATTGTTATATATAATAAAAGGAAAAATTCCCCAAATGATTTGAAACATTTGAAATCTTCATCTTCCATGCCATGATCTTTAATTAGACTACAGCTATTGTGTCATGCCACATTAATATTCTGAGAGTGTCATCCTGAGAAAAAAATTAATTACATTTAATCATTTCTACATTTCAGTTATGCTATACTTGACATTAGCGGATGCAGTTGGGTAGTCAGGAGGGCAACAGATTTATTGCTGTAAAGCTGCTTTTTCTAACTGACTTAAAAGCAGTTTAAGCACATGCTACCTCTGCACTATGATTATGTTCCTGAATTTATATGCCTTTAAAGCACATTATTACTGAGTGGCTCTTACTCAGCTGACTTGGTAAAACAAAAAAGTTTTAAAGAGGATAAATCTAGAGTAAATAGTGCTGCTTGAGGCTCACTGACTTACCCCTTCCATATGGTTACCTTCACTTTCAGAGTCTGTTTCTTCTCTATTTGTACCTTTTCAGGGAAGGCTCGATTCCCTTCTTTGCGGATCTTGAGCCTTTCCCTTACGTTGCACGAATGTGCTGCTTTTAAGTTGTCTGTCTTAAGCCTACATACATGTTGGCTGGAGGTGGGGGACCAGGGGAAGGAGCAACAATAGATTCTAGAGCAAAGGGTGAGTTTTATCTGTTAAAAATATGGAAGAGATGAAAAATGAGGCTATCTGAATGAGTGTGGGCAGTGAAAAGAAGAATCCGAGTATCTACTGGGGAGATGACTGAATGTATATTCAGCAATCACTATTATATGCTTTATATATTTTGTTGTTGTTGTTGTTGTTGTTGTGATGCCTGCCTACAGTAGATTTGTATCATTAAGATTTAGAACTAGAATAACAGTACATGTTCCCCACTTAGCTGAGACCTCCATTACTTGGTGTAGTGAAACTCCACTGCTGGAGCTACCTCTGTTGAGTCTATCCCCTCTGGTCCAAGTTACCTATTAAGCCAGTCAGTGTCCCAACCACAAGTTTCTGAGGTGCTGTGGATCAAAGAGCTGGGGAATGATGAACGCACGGCTCTCCCAGTTACAAGGCATATTGTGAGAGGCAGCTGGAGAGACTCTTTGGTGTTTCTCTCTGGCACAGCTGGTTCTCTTAATAAACCTCATGACCAGGAGTGTGCAGCAGCTGTCACTCTCCAGCACCCCAACCTTTAGGACAGCGGTTCTCAACCTGTGGGTCCCCAGATGTTTGTGGACTTCAGCTCCCAGAAGCCCTGAGCATTGACCATAGTGGCTGGGGCTTCTGGGAGCTGAAGTCCACAAACATCTGGGGACCCACAGGTTGAGAACCACTGCTTTAGGACCTTGGAAATCTTTTGGTTCAGTTGCTGCCTAGCTTAAGAGGTAGTTTTTTGGGATCATGTTTGGTCATTAATTACTGTAAACATAAATCCCCAAAGTTACAGGTTTGTAATATAACCTCAGAAATACAAGAATCCCAGCCTTGATTGTCAACAGAGGACTAGTGTGATTACTGAAATGTTGAATGTATATTTGGGGAAGTTCAGGAACATTTTTATCAAACCAGTATAAGCATAATGTTAAGGCCAGAATCCTGTTTTGTATTATGTTGGTGTACCTACACTAGAATAGGGAATGGTGGCAGAAAAAAAATGGCTACAGGGACAGGATCATAGTGAAAGTTAAGGTGGGGTAGTGAACTCTTGGAGGCTAGGAGACCACACTGTTCCCATACATGACTGGGGCAGGGAGGTCAACATAGCTCTTGCCACATACCCCTTGTAAAAAAAAAAAAAAGTGTCCTGCCCCTCTGATTATCCTCAGATTTCCTCAAGGTGGTATGTTTTTGACCTCCTGGGCCATAATAGGGTTGTGGATGCCTTTTTTTTTTTAATAATAGGAAATAACCTAGAAGTCACTTCCTGTTTTGAAAAAGGCTTCCCACTGGCCTAAAATGGCCTGGAAAGGCCAAAAACAGGGCATAATTGCCCATCACGTTGCCTAGGAAGTATTTAGAGAATTTGGGAACAATTTGTTTTTAAAGAATTGATCCCTGGGGCAGGGGCACTTTGCCAAGCCCTGATGTAATATACTGGAGAAATAAGCTGCTCAGTGCCAGCAGATTTTGTCTGCCTTCTGTTGCCACTACTCTGTTACCTCAAAGAAAGCTAGCATATTGTATGAATTCTAGTGTCAGTGTTAAAATGGTGAAAAGTTATAATTGTGGATTCATTTTGTAGAGACTGAAGGAAGGCTCTCTTTGTTGTACAGAACACTGATCAAGAGATATCATATGTTTTTTAGAAACAGTGTGGCACAGTATCTCACCAGAGTCTAAGTGACAAGTAGCCTATAATGGATTTTTCATTTTGAGTCTCCTAGGACTGATATCCTATTTTTCTTCTTCTGTTAAAACAATAGTATGTATATCTGGACAAGTTTCCTCAAGATCTCCAGTCCATTTGGCAAAGTTGGTGTATTCCACAGCAGTAATTTTGAAGGAGGCACTCTTGTTTGTTTCTTCCAGTGTATCAATAAACTACTGTGTGATACACCTCTGGGGTGATAAAATGAAACAGGGCTCTGTGCTGATACGCTGGAACAGACGTAGATGCCTGTTGTTGTTGTTAGGTGCCTTTACTTCTGATCTGTGGTACCCTAAAGTGAACATATCATGGCTTTTCTTAGCAAAATTTCCACGGAGGAGTTGCCTTTGCCCTTCTCTGAAGCTGAAACAGTGTGACTTACCCCCTGAGTTTCCATGGCCAAGTGGGGATTTGAATCATGACCTCCAGAATTGTAGTCCAACATTCAAACCACTATCCCATGAGTGTTCCTCCCTTCAACAGTTCTCACCTGGCTTATAGTCCAGTCACTAATGTCAAAGCTATATAATACAATACAGCAATGTTACCTGAATATGCACATATTACCATAAGTTCTCCTCTGAAAAGGTCATTTGTAGTGAAAAAGTATTGGAAAGAATGTTCAGCCTTTTCCCATTGAGGGCTCTCTAGTTAGATTTCCAAAGGGATAGAAGTCTGGAGCTGTAGTGGGGCTCATAGAGGATAGAATGGCAGAGGTGATTTTCAGAATAAAAAGAAAAGTTTAAGCACTTGTTTTAAGTTCTGGATTCTTTACATTACGAGGATGCAAACACAACTGCAGCATTTCATTTAGCTGCAAGTTTCATATTTCTATGGGACTAGGCTCTCTGCAGCTCAATCAATAATGGACCAATTTATGCTTGATAGATTGTACAAACAAACAGCATAACACTCGATTTTTTTAAATGTAAACTTTCTGTCTTGAACTTATCTTAGTTTCCTGATGGTATCCATTCTGTAGAGTACCCAACTAGTTTAATCAGTTTACTTCATAGACACATCCCTCCTCACTTGCTAGCCTAGGCTGTAATTGTTTCAAGATATGTGACAAATGTTTAAACTTTTTTTCAGTCTTGTCACTTGTATACAGTGTGGTAAAGGTAGTGAAATTCTTAAGATAACTGAAATTTTAAAGTAAGCAGTGGCTTACTAAAGTACGCATATGTCTGCACACATTTTTCTCTTTCTTTTTTCTCTCTATATTACTATTTGCTGATTTCATAGGCTATCTTCATGTTCCTTATTATGAATAGTGCAGAAATGCTGCAGAAATGTTACTCTCCTTCCTAGCACTCAGGTTGCGGAGGGTGACTTTATGTGTTGCATTATAAAAAGCTACATGTTAATAAATACCTAACTAAATCAGGCATGTTTGAACTGGAGAATCCTATATTTCACCATGACAATGTGTCGTAGACCATTGTCACTCTTTCAGTAACATGAATGTGGCGCAAAATAAGTGTATTTATTGACTTCAGAGTATACACTCATACAGACTGCAGATCTGTAAGCTATACCTTCTAAAAATCATAATTTGCAAATCACACTAGAGATTTTCACGGACACATGTTTATCTGTATAGTCCTAAAACTCAAAGAATACTTCATGGGTGGGGTGAGAAAGGTAACATTTTCAGCATGCTAAAATCTGTTTTCTACAGATTTCTGCCAATTGCTAGTACAGATTACACAGTAGCATCTTCTTCTCATTTTTCTTCTTTCTAGTATTTGAAATATTCTATAAATTGGATTTTATAGTACAATAAACATTAATTTCCTGGCTTTCTGTGCATTCGTGCTGAAATACCAATTTAAAACAGTGACTTGCATTCATTCCTCTATAAGAGAAAAATAAAACCACTTCTGCCCATTTTAAAAAGTGGGAACATGAGAATGATTAACCTACCTATAGATTATACATGCACTGTTCCTGCATGTGTCACAGTTAGATGTGTCTTGACCAGTCCGATATGAAAGCCTACAAAGATAAGAACACACAATTAAAAGTATTTGTTTCCTCTCTGGTTTGTCTTCATTTTCTAGAACAACCAACATATTATTTCTTTCCCCATTTACTGTTGGTTGTAGTTTTATATCTGCCCTTTGAAATACAAAGACATTGTGAACTTTGTTATCTAAGGGCAAACAGCCTGTTAAATATAGTGGGTCACAAGTGAAATATGCAAAATGAAAAGTAAGCTCACGTACAATATGCTTCCTTCAGATGGCTGTACTTGACATAAACAGTGAGTTTGCTACATTTTGTCATTACAAGTGATGTGCTCTATCTGACCCATTAGATAAATATTCTGGTCACCTGTTATAGCCAAGAGGAAAAGCATTACCATCTCTAAATGTTCCATGTCAGTCTGTAACAGTGCTTTATTATGGAGGAAAACATACAAATCACTCTAATAATTTGTTTTCTAGCTACTTTTACAGATTCTGTGGTTCTTCCTAATATTATTTTTAGGCTGATAATTATATATAGGACCAGGACATTCAATGAGAGCCCCTTGCAATAGCTCCAGTTTGTCTGTGGATCTTCTATTGTCCACTTGTAGTTTAATGGAACCTAATAATACTGCACCCTCCTTATATGTGGGCATTCTGCTCCAGTACCCTACTGTAAAACCTCAAGTGTCACATCCCATTGTAGTCAATGGATGCAGTGTGCCTGTGCCCGTGCAGGCGCATCCCCATTGCATCTACTGACTGTAATGGGAGCAATGCTCTGTGTGACTTCACATTCGTGTATGCAGAGGTCATGCCAGAAGAGGGCATGCTGTATTGCAACATTGTAATGTAGGTGAAGTTTTCTGAAGTGTTAGAACTGGAAGGTTTTTGATTCCACATTATGCAAGAGTGGTAGGATTTCAACCGAACAATGCAACCAGGTAAAACATTTGAACCCCCCTCCTCCCCCCAAAAAATCTATGTGAGCTGAGTAGTATAGTCCTGGTCTTTGGAAATATTTTATGAGTATGTGTCTGTGACCATATATGTAGAATATTATGGCATGATTCAGTTGGAGCTGCATTTTCCACCTGTGCATAGATCCTTGTGCAGAGAAATGGGATAAAGTTAGTGCAAGAACAGGAGGTCTGTGCATGCCTTCCTGTGTCTCCATGGAGCTCTCCCCATATGTCCATTCAGGACTCTCTCTTTCCAATCAGAAGTCCTCATGCTAGAAGCACGTTTATGGGAGATATTCACAACCTTCTTCTTCCTCCACTGTCCCAGTTTCTGTACCGATAGAGCAAACAGGACTTTATTAATTCTTATCATGAGGTTATGCATCTAGGTGTCATGCGCTTTTGAGGCAAATAGATCGCATCGTGAAGTGAACAGAAATTTTGGGATCTCTATATATAGTAATTATCATTAATATTAGTTTTGATTGTTCAGATATGATAGTCTTGTAAGTGTAGTTATCATACACCTCTTCTCCTTGCCAAACCATTGTTTCATTTTACTGTGAAATGAATGGAAAACGCTTTGCGGAGTTTTAATGAGGAAAAGAAGACTCAAATAACTTTGTCAAGCAAATCCCTCATAAAAGTTTTCCCATCTGCAGATATCTTTCTGACTGCCTTCTTTGCCCCCTTTGTGTGATCATATAGGATTATTTATCATATATCATTATATGCTCAATAGTTCAAAATTAACGTGCATCTGCTAGATTTTGTTTACCATTTTTGGACACCTAAAATCTTCTAAGTCCTGAAGAAAGAGCATTGATTGTGACGATGGTGGAAAACTGCTACTGCTCACTGTGTTTATATATCCAAAGAACTTTACTGTTAGGCAGGCTGAAGTCCATACACTCACTTGGGAGTACATGATATTGAAATCAGTGGGACTTTTGAGTTAAAAACAAAACAAAACAAAACAAAAAGAGGGAGAGGATTGTACTCTGTGTCACATTATGTGGCTTCAAAATCAGTCCAGTCCAGAAAACATAAAAGAAAGGTAGAAGTGTAATTATCTTAATTGTCAGAATCATTCAGTGCATATTGATATTCCATCTTATTTGTATTTGTCAGCTGCACTCATTTCAAATCCCTACCAGAATCTAAAGTACTGTAAAAATAGTACTCCAGGTTTATTTTGTCCTCAGACAGCAGCCCAAGCATGTACCATCATCATCATCATCATCATCACTGTCATTACTATAGTACTACCAGTGTGTGTATATGGTGCTGTATAACATGAAAGGGAAAACAGCCTGAAGAATGACACGGGGAAAATAATAGAGGGAGAGAAGGCAGGGGTAAGGGAAGGAGTATGTTATTGTTTTATGTGATGAAGTAATCTGCTTTTGAATTCAGGGGACTTTCAAAAGCATTTTGTGGTTTGGATTAGGAACATATGAAGTTGCATTACATAGGGCAAGTTCATATCGCTCGATGGCATCTACACCAATTAGCAGCAGTTGTCCAAGGTTTCCAGATGAAGGTATTTCCCAGCCTGACCTAGCAATACTGAGGCTTTAACTTGGAATCTTTGGCATGGGAATAATGTGCTCTGTGATTGAGGTCTGGCCAAAAGTGTGCTAGCTGTTTAAATCCAGCTTAGCATAAACCTCTTTCTTCAGCTGAAGCAGAACTTTAGAGCCTGACCCTAATATTGCCTATCATCTTTTGTTCCATTTTGCTTTCCTGTCATCCTACTTCCCATAGGCATCTGGTTGGCCGTGGCTGGAAGCATGATGCTGGACCAGACAGCCTTCTGTATGAGCCACTATTAACTCCTCTTATGTTTTAATAGCTATAGTCATATCAACTGCAGATCAGGATGAACTTACTGTATTTGTAAAATTATTTATTGTGTGTATTTTATTGTGTGTTTCAGCAATAGTATATTTGCCAATTCTGGCTATATTCATTGTTCCCCCCTAGGGCAGGGGCCAAAAACCTTCGGTCCTCCAAAGGTTTAAGACACCAATCCTCTTAATTCCTTTAACTGTTGGTTAGTCTGACGAGAAGTGGAAGTCTAATACATGCAGAGAGATAAAACATTACTCCTGTTGACTTAAGAGTATGCTCAGTGATTTTAGGGTCAGACAAGCCAGGAGTCAGTTGATGGAGGGATGCAGGCAATTTATAGCATGGTAGCAGGCAAATAAGAGGAATTTAACCCTGTCGTCTCATGCTGAAGTCCTAACTTGTTTTATGACCCTAGTATTTGCTCCAGGTGGAACCTCTATTGCCAAATCAAATACTAGCTCCAAAGAGGCAATGTCCACAGAACTACAGCAGTTGAAATACTGATAATCAGAGCTTTGAAATATTGATAACTATCAATTCCTCCCAAATGCTATTTTCATTTTTTTAAAAATGAAGTCAAGATGCAAATATGTACTTTATAACCTATATAGCTTGGACCTTAATTCTATCTTGTTCTGGAAAAGAAAATGAACTCACAAGGAACATTTTAAAAATTTCTTGGTAAAACAGGGAATTGTGCAAGCAAACAGCTGTTATTTTATTAATGATAGCATGTTAGCTGAATTCTCTAATGCAAAGATCATAGCAATTAATTACTATGAACACTTACCATACTTTTTGTTTGTTAAGCATAATTCATAGACTGTTTGAAATATTTGCAAGGTTTCTGATTTTTCAGTGCGTCAGTGGATATCGGGAAAACACCCACAAACATTTGGCCAACTATGCAACCATGATGTTATCTGCTACTAGTGACTCCATGTGTATTTGGAGGACTGGCATTGCCATGTGAGATTTATTCACGCAGCCAGTGTGATTACTGTGGTCAAAACTGACTCACTCTAGCTCTACAAGCATTTTTTCTCACTCTTCTAAAGACTAAGTTCTAACTTTTAAAAAAGTAAGCCCTGTTGAAGCATTCTTTCTTGGATAAAAAGTGGGATTTTCTCCTGCCACAGCCAGGTCTGATGATAAGGTTTTCTTTCTAAAGCTGGGATGACAGAACTATTCCCAGTTGCTCTTCCACCATCAGTTATGGCCATTGGAAGGCAGTGGCGCCTTCCAATTCTAAGAATAACATCAAGCCAAGGGGAAGACAGACTTGGCCCAAGCATCATTCAAAGAAGGAGCAACTGCAAGGAGCTTGCTTTTGTCTCCATGCTTGTTTTTGTCTCCACTGCCCTAGGAGCCTGTAGTTTTGGAACTGCAGAAGTAAGGGAAAGAAGTTCTCTGTCCTCATCTCTCAACATGAGCTACCAGTTGCTACCAAAGCAAGGACACCAGCAAGAGAAAATCAGCCAAGTCAGCTGAATTCAACCCACTTTTCTCATATCATCTTGGTTTTGCTTTGAAGAACCAATCTTTATCATTTTCTTTTCCTTCCTCTTCCCTTCAACTATCCTTCCTTATGTGTTCTGTCTTTTTAGTTTGTAAGCCTAAGGACAGCCCCCCCCCAATCAGTGCAAGCCATATCTTTCTGAGAAGCACAACAAATAAATCAAAGTAGGATGTCCCTTTCTGGCAGTCATTGATTAAAAGGGCAAACAAGCCCATCAAGTTGTGAAAACACTCTTTTAGATATGAAGATAAAGTTGTCTCCGACCCAAGGATCACAGCTTCCCTTCTGCTTTTCCTGGACATCTGGCCTCAGCACTATTTAGAATACGCTTTATCTACCTGTTTAATATTGAAGATCTAGTAGTTAGTTCACCTAAAAAAAAAAAAAAAAAAAAATCTATTTTGAAGCTAGCTTCAATCTTGATATTTTTCTCAGAACTTCAATCGTTAACTAACCAATAACTGAACAAGTTGTAAAATCCCTTTCTAATTTGTCTTTGTCAAGCTGAAAGGGTTGCCCTATAAATTCCATTGAACCTTTATCATTTCAACTCTGCCCCTTGCCAAATTAATTTAGACATGAACTATTTTGTTTTCAAGGGTCAGGTGGGTTGATGAGTTTAATGGTGTGACTGTTATGCAAATTCTTTCTGACTGCCTCAGACCCTCACAAGATAATATCAGTTAGAATCCCTAGCTGAATTAGCTCTCAACTGTTCAGTGATTATTCTACTTCATGGACTGTGGCTAATAGCCCTTAGCCAGTCTGAGTGCAGGAATTAATAATATTCTAATTATTATGTAAATGAAAGCTCTCTTACCCAATTGGATTCTGTAGAATTTCAAAACTGAGCATATTTTAGGGGTCAGTGGCTCTTAGATCCTTGGACTGTCATTTGCGTAGTTCCATTTCAGTCTGTTAATAGTGGATGTAGACATTTTAAGTTGAAGTACAATCACCACAATCATTTTTTTTATCTTTTTTGTGGCGGGCATGTGAGCACAGTGTTTAAACAAGAAATTGCTTTGAGTGAGAGAAGAATCTGTGCAATTTGCACTAAGAAAAAAATATTCATTTGGAGAAATTTCAAGTAAGAAATACCGCCTTCTTCAAATTTCTGTTAGTTTGAAACAGCAGAATCCCACATGCACTGTGCTGCCAACCCAGTTTCCGAGCATGTCTGTTGCTTCATCCAGTTCAGCAGCGTCTGCCTAGCTGCATTCCTATCTGTGGCCTCTTTCATGAAAGTGAGTGCTATGAAGACTCACACACTGGTGTGTAGTATATTTGAAATGATTCTTATGATTAGGCTGAATGGCTGCTACCATTACAGGTTGCTATGTGTTTTAAAAGACTGGTTTTAGAACTGTGGGTTATGTTCCCAGTAAGTGTAGTGAATTTAGCTACAAAAGCTTCCATTAATTTGAATTTCAGGGTATTTACAGAGTCTTACAAATGAAAAGCTTTTTTGTTGTTTTATCTTGAAGACAGAACAAATCAATATAAAGCTGAAAGCCAACTTATCATATCTTAAGCTTGCTTGCTTGCTTAGCATGAAAATTATGCCTGTTACTGCAAGTATGCACCAATGCTATAAAGACAATGGAGAATATGTATTTCCTCATTATTCAAAGTAAAGGAAACTTGAGCCATCAGTATTAATAAACATACAGTGTTAAGAGGAGGGACAAGGAAGTTTATAGTGAAAAATGATTCTAAAATGCTAACTTCTTTTTTTATATACAAGTTTAGAACAGGTGAGCATGGCTTTCCAAAGCAGGCAAACATTCTAGAGTAATTTGTGGCTACAGTCTGTTCAGCTCTGCCAATGTGCAACCTCCTTTCAGTTCAGTAGTTCTGGCACAGCTACTACATCTTTGTAGAAAAGTACATAGTCCAGAAGTATACTACACAAGTAGTATCATGGATCCTCCTTAATGAAAGAACTGTTGGCTACTACAGATTGAAAATGTTTTGCAATTCTAAGAACTGATAGTGGTCATAGATGTTGCTTTACCATTAAGTACATTCTTCTTGTCAAAAATGGCATGTATCAAGTGAAAGAAGATGGCCCTTGAGGCAAATCTCTTGTGGATATTTTAAAGTTCCTTTTCTGTAATGATGTGCCAGGGTGAGGAAGTCTTGATCCATGGGACAGATCTTCCCTTTACTTTCAGGCAATCTGCAGATATCATTATTTACTCAGCAGACAGCAAGATCCAGCAGAGCTCATTAACAACATACAAAATGTAATGATTTAAAACAAAATCCTTTTCCATCTCCTTAAATTAACTTTGGCTCCAGTCCAAGAATATTCTGGTACACGGATAAAGATTCCAGTCTAGGAAACTTTGTGTGTGCTATTGCCCATCAGCAGCCTGACACACCCATGTTTTCCTCTTGAAGACTGGGACTTCCTTCTCTTTCACCATGACTCTGGAAAAGCTCAGCATAGAAGTTCAAATACCCCCTGCGCTCACTCTCTCTCTCTCTCTCTCTCTCTCACACACACACACACACACACACACTTGCATGCACGCATAGAAACAAAGAAAAAGGGATTCACATAATTAGCCAGTGCAATTCTCGGCTGCATCAATAGAAGTATGGTGTCTAGATCGAGGGAGGTACTGGTACCACTCTACTCTGCTTTGGTTAGACCTCATCTTGAATACTGTGTCCAGTTCTGGGCACCCCAATTCAAGAAGGACATGGTCAAGCTGGACCAAGTCCAGAGGAGGGCGACCAAAATGGTGAGAGGCCTGGAAGCCATACCCTATGAGGATAGACTTAGAGAGCTGGGTATGTTTAGTCTGTAGAAGAGAAGGTTAAGAGGGGACATGATAGCCATGTTTAAATATTTGAAGGGATGCCATGTAGAGGAAGGAGAGGGCTTGTTTTCTGCTGCTCCAGAGACCAGGACTGCTCCAGAGACCAGCAATGGATTCAAGCTGCAGGAAAGGGGATTCCACTTGAACCTCAGGAAGAACTTCCTGATGGTCAGGGCTGTCCGGCAGTGGAAAATGCTGCCTTGGAGTGTGGTGGAGTCTCCTTCCTTGGAGGTTTTTAAGCAGAGGCTAGATGGCCATCTGTCGGGAGTGCTTTGAGGGTGTTCCTGCATGGTAGGGGGTTGGACCGGATGGCCCGTGTGGTCTCTTCCAGCTCTACATTTCTATGATTCTATGATTCTAATTTACTGCCTGCTCTTCCTTTTTTGGGACAGAAAGGGTGCTACATTTAGGAAAAATGATTTGAACTTTGTCTCACTTTGATTTTTTTTTTTTTTTTTTACTAATTCGCCTATGGCCACCATTTTGGGTAGAACCATCACATCTAGCCTCATAGTCCATAGAGTTTTATGTACTAGAAAAGGGCACAACCCTGTCACTTCTTCCATGTGGATCAGAAGTCTGCTGCCACTACCAGATTTAAAAGTGGAGCAGGAACAGACTAAGTTTTTGACATAGGTTCACCACTTGATTGTCAAGAAATTGAGCATTAATCTTTTTCTTTAGTGGATGTGGAAGAATATTAAAACCCACTGAAAAAAAGATTAACTAAATATGAGAAGAGCCATTAATGTGGGAAGAAAGAAGAGACAAGAATCAGTTGTGTATTGTGATTTCTACTACAGATCGGTAGGAGGTACCCTGTTATCCTCACTGAATGGAAACAAGCATGGACAATTGCATACTGTAGATGTTTGAGTTCAGACCTGGCATTCATCAAGATTCTCAAGATTAGGTTTATGGTTCTGCTGTTTGATGTCCTGCACCTTCAGTAATCTCACTGTTTCAGATAATCATGACTTTCTGATGGTTGGAGGCCAATCCAGTGATTGGAGCTATTATGTCTGTTCCTCAGGACCAAATTAACTCCAAGATATTCTATCCATTTAAGGAAAGTACATGGAACCTTAGACCCAAAGTGACCATATTATATAATGATTTTTTTTCTTTTTTTTCTTTTTTTTTTGCAAGGAAGGGGTTTCTGTTCCGCTGATCATTAGTGATGAGTTTTAACTACTTTAATTGTTCTCTCAGGCCAGTCTTTTTACACCCATGGAATAATTACTTCTACACTTCCAGAAGTAATTATTCTGTTCTGTTCAACCACTTTATGTGTCAATGATTCTTTTATCAAAGTCACTGTGCCCCCTTCACTGGTGGCTAACTCCTAGTTAACTATGAACAGGATCTCTCTTTAAAGAAACAGCTTACACTTTCATTACAGTTAACTGTGTCTTTTGTCTGGACGCTCACCTTTGCAGTCTGGTGACATAAGGAATCTAGTTCATATCTGATGCTGAGAGAAGAATCAGATGGCTGAAACTGAAAGGTACAAAAACAGTTCTACCTTTGAGAAAAAGTTTGAATCAAGGGCACCTTGATCCAGAGCAGGAAGACAGCCAAAGCACTAGAACAGTATTCTACCCAAGACTGAAGAATACTCCTACATCTCTTCAAGGCTGCCTACAAAAACTGGTCTCTAAAAGCTGTCTATCACTCATATGGTTCCAATTTGCCTGTATGCTAAATCTAGATGATTATCTGGATACCATACTTCAAAATCTTCAGTGAACCACATTTTTTTCCTGACAGAAACTATAGGGACAAGCACTTAGATGAGACATTTATAACAGCTTTTCTCCTTTCAAGTAGATTTTCAGGGTCATTCACAAGATTCAGGGGCAGCAGGCAGAAGTAATGCTTGGTATAACCCACCATCAGTAGACTATAGTTCCAGGAAGTACTCAAGCTGTCAATATTAAATCCTTGGGAAAACATTATCTTCTGCAAGTTCATCTCCTCTGCTGCTAAGAACTGCGCCATCCAACTTGTTCTGAGAACATAGGTGTGGCAATTTTATCTCTGTTATCCTTTACCCTGAAAAAATGGAAGGAACTAGTCCTGGCTGCTCTATCCTGGGGCATCAGTGAAACATAAGGCTTCTTCTCTTATTCGTGAGGTAATACATTAAATCCAATCTTTTTGTGAATGAAAACGGAATTACAAAAAGAAATGTAAATAAAATATCAGACATTATGGGTCAAAATTCAGTAACTCCAATCTCAAATATCAATTAGTATTAGGTTTCACCTTGCAGCAACATACTTTCTAATATAACTCATGAGGAAATTGTCAGCTATTATTTCATACTGCCTTTGATTATACCAGCAAACAAGGAAGGGTGGACCTAGGTTTTCATCTCCTGTGCTTTCCTCCACTTTCAAGGGAAATATGAACTTTATACTGAATGATCCTCCATCTCTTACTACTACACAGTTCAGTGGCAAATTAGCATTTTTTAATGTGTAATCTCAGTTCAGTAACTCATTCCTCCTCATAATGGAAATGGGGTGTGAACCTTCAAAACTAGAACTGAGAAGGTTCTTATGAAGCTATTTAGGTCAATTTCAATTCAGTAATCTAATCCTTGAAAATATATGCAGTTAGACATCAGAGAAGCTGGAAATATTTATTTGGGAAATATTCAGAGTATCATTCAAATCTGATGATCTCCTGGTATACATAGTTATCTAGCACTTCAAAACACACACATGCACACATGCACTGTTTCTAGAAAGCCTGCACAACCCCTTTGATTTTTTAAAGCCATAATTAGAGGGTTGCTTTGGAAATTTTAAATAAAAGACTGATCATTTACTTAATAAGGCTATTCTGTTGTAGAGTCTCATAATTAAAGCTATTTTTACTAGTCTGTGGTTGAAGGCCAACCTGACCCATTTTGTCGAGTCTCTCCCTTAACTAATATGAATGAATTCATCAGAGTAGGTCACTCAGAAATTATAATGCCAAGGAACAATAATGAAGACTTCTGAAAACCAAATCTGTGCAGGTCTCATAGGTCAGCAGGGGTTCTGAATGACAGTCTCCTTACATCAGGTTAATTTCCACACAACTTTTTGCAAGTGTTCATGTCAGAAGTTCTTGTTCTGAGCTGTAGTCATCTTTCAGTTCTATTTCTCACCAGCGCATGTAATACAAAGAAATGTCATCCATACCATATTTGTCACATTTTCATCCTGTCTTTCACTAAAGACTCAGTGCCCCCATTCAGTCTCACAATAAACTTACGGCATAAATTTTGCTGAGAGTAAGGCCCTTTCTGCACTGGGTAAGTAGAACGGTGTGGTGCGACCTCTGACAGAGGTTGTCCGCACTGCGGGAGCGGACTGGGTCGGACTACTTGTTGCAGTTCTGCACCTCAGTCCGCTCTGGTGCGACTCGAAGTGGCCGCGCAGCGTGCTTTTTAAAACCCCGTTTTTACAGGTTTTTCAAAAGTACGGAGTGCACCACTCCGTTCCCGTGCTCCGGTGCAGATTTGCAGGCGTGCACCAGTGCGTGCCTGCAGATCTGCCAGGGGCGGGCTTCCGGCTGGCGAGCTTCTCCGGTTGGTGGAGAGCCTCCACTAACTGGAAGCCGCCATTTTGGATGCCGGAGCTGCCATTTTAGACACCAAGGACTGCGGAACAGTGAGCTCACGCTGCTCTGCATGGGGACAGACTTACCCGGCTGCCAGTAAGCTCCATTTCAGCATGTTTTCCCCCATTTCCCCCTCCATGTGTGGAAAAGGCCTAAGATTGTCTTCACCAAGGTTATCCACTGAATGTTTGATAAGCAGGTATTTGAAACAGACCTTTTCCCACACAAGGACAATACTCTAGCCACTGCATACCACAAATGATGACAGATTTTACATCAAATATAGGTGGGCTGCCTCATCCAGATAGGAAGTTTCTTAGGGCTAATTCAGACATTAGATTGATAACTATTTTGAAAGATTCCCCTGGTTTCAAGCTCATAAAACTGTCTTGACAATAGACATACCATTGGCCTAAACTCTGACCACTGTTACTGGCAGTGGCTCCCCTTCATCTCAAGCAGAATGTCTTCCTGCTTGAGATGCTTTCACTGGAAATGTCGGGGATTGCAACTGAGACCTTTCAGGTGCTACAGAAGTGCTGCAATAGTGAGCTATAGACTTTCCTTGCTTGTTCAGTTAGATGCGGTGCATGAACACTTCCATCGTGGATATGTTCACTTCTTGCCTAGGGTGTTACTCATTAGCCTGTGTGAATGGAGACAGTTCTAGGTTGTCATCCCCAATTGACCTGCCGATAAAAAGATTAGGATACTGTTTTGCTGGACTTTTGTCAAGGACAAAAGTGGTTACCTATATACACTATACAGTTGAACAGATAAGTGATGGAAATAGTGGCCTCTTTACCTATCAGAAGATCTATTACAAATGTTTTTGCTGGCCCAAGGCACTACAGTTTGCCCTTCACATTTGCCAGTTTCACTTTCATGAATTTGATTACTCGTGACTTTCTACCTCCTCATCCCCCACATGATTTCACCTTTCTGAGATCATCAGAGGAAGGAAATACAGATTGGTACTAAAGACACCAGCAGCAGCCATTGCAATCCAGCACCTTTCCATTCTTCTGCTGCTCAGTACCCCACCATTCTCCCCCTTCCTTGGAAAAGCCATGAAGCCCACTTTGAACACTGAACCTGGAAAATGAAACTATTTTCACCAGCCACCACTGGCTGCAACAGTACCTAATCCAGCTCCTCATCTCCACTTCCCCTCCTCCCCCCTAGTTTTCCCTCTTCCAAAAAGACACCCTCTCCAACTTCACTTTCTGCACGCCTCAGAAAATAAACACATGTCCATGAGTCTCAGAGGAGGGAAACACAGATCCGTTTGAAAGAGACCAGCAGTAGTGATTGCGATCCATCCTCTCCCCTTCTCACTCCTTGTAAAAGCTATTCCACAACTCTGCTTGTCCCAGATCCTACATGGAAGCAATCTCAGACCCACATGAAAAGTTTCCCTAAGAGCTACTGCAATTTAAACCCCCTCTCTCAAGTTTCTGCTTTCCAATTCCTTCCTCTCCCCTTCCTGCAAAAAGGCAACAGATTATCACAAGAAGATCTGCAAAACGGAAGATCTGGACTGGATCACAGTGGCTGCTCCTGATGCCTTTAGTACCAATCTGTGTTTGTTTCCTGTGAACTGTGCCTGGAAAACCTGGATTATATCTGTTTTCCTCTTGTTCAGGTCTATCTCAGCCTCTGGAAACATGGAACAAAGATAATTTTTCTTTAGGAAGAGATTCAGTAGATTTTTTTTTCACTCTCTAGCCAGTGTTAAATTCCCTCTAGGACTCAAAAAATACTTTTTTCTATGGGATCACTTCATATGTGCTTTCATCTTTCTGATGTGTTGGGTTGTTTCAGCCATGGAGTGCCTTTTTTTTTTAACTGAACTTAGTTAAACTGAGTGGTGGAAGCATCTGTGGTACAAAAAAATCTGCTTATGGCACACTAATCTCAAAGAGGTGCTAATCTGTAGAAGCAGTATATGGTAGGATAACAGTTGTGTGTACATTTTTTGGCCGTGAATGAGGTTCACTCTTTTCTGAGTTTTAATTCTCTCAATGTGTGGAATCAATATTGTATCATCTGGATGTTTTGGATTAAGGGTGAAACGAGCCGCCAAATGGCTTGTTCAACCCCACCAAATGTGAGGTTCAACACATATTAAGGCCTGTAGAACAATTTTTCAAAAATGAAAGTAATAACATTAATATTAATGAGAACATTTTTTTAAAAAAGCATGAAGTTAAAAAAGAAAACTATTAGAGACCTTTTTGATGGGAAGATCAATTTTTGTAACAGAAGAAAGTATTCTATTTTTGGTATAATTGCAGAATTAAAAGCCTGCTGCTGCTGCTACTGCCATGGGCAGTAACACAGAAAAAGTGAGAAATGTTCAGAGCTAGAGGACAGAAGTTTGCAATGACAGCAAAAGGGGCAGTACAAGTGAAAGAACATTCAAGGAAATGGCCACTGCAGGCAAAAGTCAGCATAACACTAGGTTGTACAAAATTATTTTTGCTTTGACATGGAGGAGATGTCGAAATAGATTTGCAGTATTTACTGTAGAACAGTGGATTGTGGCAGCCTCCAAGCCATTTTAGCACATCTGCATTCAAGGAAGATCTATAAAAAGTACATTCACAGAGTTAAGGCAGGGCTACTTTAGGAGAAAGAAATGCACACTTCAGTCTGCTAGTGTATACTCTGTAGTATGTAGATCGAGCTAAACATAAAGGCCACACTAAAGAAGGTAAAGACAAAAATCACAAGACCAGGTTCATATATATTGTTGGAACTGAATATTTATAAACTGTTACATAATTTTTGGTTGCTGTCAGAAAAATTCCAGCCTAACTTGAATGAATATGCATTAAACTGACTTCTTTGTTCTTGGAAATCTTAACCTGATATATCCTTCCTTGAGTTCCACAGAATTGTGAGACTGGTTTTGATGAGCTGTTTTTGTGTGTACTGGATACTAGCTGAACTGCAGATTTGGCTCTGTAATGAGGCTGTGTAAGGTGGCTGTCTCAAGCAGCAGAACTGAGCCTGTGTGAGATTGAAGAACATAAAAATAGCCATTTTGGATCAGACCAAAGGCCTCTGTAACCCAACATTCTGTTGACATACGGGTTTGATCAGCTGATTATGGGAAACTTGCCAGTAGTACATGATTATAACTGTGCCAAAGTGTTGTATTCCCCAGTGACAGATGTGCAGAGACATATTGTCTCTCATACTGGAGGTGATGTACAACTGTTCTGACTAGTAGCCATTCATGGCCAATCCTCCATGAATTTCTGCAGTTCCCTTTAAAACCAGTTAAGTTGGTAGTAAAACTCACAGTGTACACTGCAAAGAAGTACAGGATTCCCCTCTTTATCCGTGGATTCACTTTTCATGGTTTCAGTTACCTGTGGTCAACCGTGGTTTGAAAATATTAAAGAGGTGGCACCTGCACAGCCTGCTCCAGGTCCTGCCACCCACACCTGGCCTGCCTGCCCCCCACTTTAACTGGCCTTCCACCAACACTGTCACAGGAAATGGCTCTGGCATCACCAGAAGTAGCCTTCTAGATTCACTTGAACCATAAAGAGATGCAAAATGTTCAGAGAAGGGCTTAAACAAGTTTGTTGTTTAGATATTTTGTTTGTTGTTGTGTTTACATATGGCTATCACGCTATACAGTTCTATAGGGTTCAGTACTATCTGCAATTTCAGGCGTCCATGGGGGATCTTGAAATTGACCTCCCTTGGGTAAGGGGGATTAGCGTATTTCCTTTTACCTGTCTTAACTCTCCCAACATTTTACTTCAGTAGATAATCCTTGGTTCTTGTATTATGAGAAAGGATTCTACCTGTCTACTTCCTCTGCACCATGCTCAGTTTTATACAACCTTTATCATGTTTCCTGTTGCTTGCCTTTTTTTCCCTGAAGCTCAGTTTATCCCTTAAACCTGTAACCTTTCTTCTTAGGTTAATTAATCAAGTTTCTTAATTGTTTTGGTCACCATTTTCTAGATCTTTTCCATCTCTACAGTACTGCTTTTAAGGTAAAATTACCAGAACTGCACACTGTATTACAAATGCGGTTGCGCTAAGTATTCATAGAACTGACTAGCTTCCCCCCTTGCTGAAGGACAGACTGTTTTGATGCCTCTCTTGGTCCAACTCAAACCATAGAAAATCTGATGTGGGAGCGGGGTGTCAGACAGAAGGCAACTTCAGACAAGGAGCTTTAATCAGCCTAGTGGTGAGGATGATTGAAACTAGCTGAAGTGCACAGCTGCAGGTAAGATGCCTTAAATAAGTAAGGAGCAGTGGGGAAAGGATATAAAAAAGGGATATTATCAATGCATTCTCACAGTCCCAGGGGTCACTGGGAAATCAAGCAGGATCCTCAAACAGAATGGAACAAACCCATCAGACTGAGGGTCTCTCTGAAACACAGAAAGACCTGACAACTAGTTCTCCAGTCTGGGTTCCTGATACCCTGGAAATTGTTTGGAGTAATCCTTGAAACCTTTTGTAAAATGAAAAATAGCAGAGTAGAATAATACTTTTCAAACCATTGAAATATAGTAACAAATAAAAGCAATTGAAGCCCTTTCCATCAGCAACAGCATTATAAAACATAAAGCAGAAAGAAACCTCCATTAAAATCATCCTGGGCAGATGTTACAGTTGCAAGATTAGTAGTTAGAATAAAGCCCCAAAATAAGGACAGTAGGATTGGCGAATCAACTGACACTACTTTTCAGAGAGAAGAGAGAGAGAGGAGAGAGGTGCTCGATGTGGCTTTCAAAAATATGAAAACATATATTAAGATGCTAAAAGCAGCAGCAAAATCAAAGTAAATCCAGAATAAACGAAAGCTAACAATTAATAAATATTGTCAAGCAACAACGGAGTCAAATGCAGAGTTTGCCTTTCTAATGATAATGATGGTTTAATGAGGGTATTATACAACTCAGATAATTTATTATATTCATGAACCATAGGTGGCATTATTATTATTATTATTACTATTATTATTATTGTTGTTGTTGTTGTTGTTGTTGCAATCTCCTTCTTTACCCACCTTGGCCAAGCCAGGACTGAACAGCTGCGTCCTGATGATTTACTAGACCTCACTTTAGTTCCTGTGTATTTCTCCTCACCACACTCTTCTGATGGCTATCTCAGATTTTTCTGGCTCAATCCATGGCTTTATGGCCCAAGCTGGTATGGACATGGTAAAATGCCCAAAGGGAACTTAAAATACTTCTGTGTTGTGAAGTGCAAGTACTGATAAGAGCTCCACACTGAGATATTCATTAGAAATCGCTCTGTCCCAGAGCTATTTTAGAATATGAACAGTCCCAGTCACCCTGTGTGTAGGTCATGTGCACATGGCAATCAAGTGTTGAATAGGACAGAACTGTGGTATGCTACAAGATTAGGAACCATGTGTGCACAGCATATACCAGTACACAACTCCCTAGATATGTGTATGAAATAAATGAATAAAAGCAAAATGAAGGGACACTAAAAATTATGCAGGCATATTTAAAGCAAGCAGTTAACATAATTGAGCAACAGGGTTTTGATGAGTTCATAGTTTCAAGCTGGGAAGAGACAAAATAACCTGGGAACATGGGCTTCTGCAGCAACAGGATCTAACCATGTGCATCAATTTTAAGAACTGGGCATGCGGTGATAGGATGTTTGAATCACTTCAGAACACAAACTTGGATTTGTATACTTTCAAACTGCTTCTTGAAAGGGAGTCCTCTCAGCTTGCAGATGCTAGGTGACACAACAGCAGCCCCTGGCTATTCCCCTCTGTTGGAGGACACAGATCCAACAGCCTGTATACTCCAGCAACTAGTCGTGTTCCAGCTAAGACAGCCTACATTTCTCTGATAAGGTGCTGCTGAAAGATAACAGCTGCCATAGCACTTCACTTATGTAAACAGGGACACATGTTCTTCTTTGCCTCAGGCAAGATAATGTCTTGAGCTGGCTCTGCCATAGGTATACGTGTGCTGGTGGGGTATGGAACAAGCAGTTATTTGAATATCTTGGGTTCTCTATCATCCCAGGCCCATCCAGAGAGCACAGCAATGTTCGCATCTGGAAATTGAATCCTCCCACTACCAAGGAGGCAGTCCCAGCTGTGTAAGATGTCTTGAGTGCATACATACAAGAGAGCTACGGTTAAGTAACATCATAGACATTATATCTCCCATGCACAGTGTATTCTTTTGTTGTCTAAATTGAGCTCTCCCCTAGAAAGAAAATAAATATTCTGCTCATACCATTCCGTCCAAAGGCCTTTGCACGTGTGTATGTCAGTATCAGTAAATGCCAGTTTTGTTCAAGCCTAAATCATGGTTTGACTTGATGGCAAATAAGAAAAAGGTGTACCAGAAAAAAGCCATAGTACAGTTTGTGAAAGAAATTTGTTGTTCAATTTTCTGCACTGTTCAACAGTCTCTCTAGTTCTCCTAACATTGATTGTATTCCTGTTCTTGCTTGCCTGTTTGCTTAAAGGCACCTTTACATCGGAGGATCAATGATAAATGCATAAATGTTTTCCCCTTACTGTTCCTAAAACCTAAATTAGGCTAAAATACTTTATAACTGATTTATAACAGTCCGGCCGCACTAATAGTAGAAGACTTACTTTAATGGGTCAAGTCTCAACAAATGAGAAGATGTTTTCATTACATAGTCAAGGTCCGATTTCGACATTAGGTTTTCCCCAGGGAACAATATCTGTGAAAGAATACATGTGAAAAAATTATGTAGGAAATATGACTCAAAATCCACATGGATTTTGCAGTGGGAGAGAAAAAAACTGCACAGGAGCGAGCAACAATCTTAACTTTTGAAATCCCACGTAATGTTTTCACAGATATTTTGCTGCACATTTTTTTTTCTGCAAAGGAGAAACACTGCCTTGGACAGAAGTGCTAATACCTGGTAGTTTTAATTATAATGATTATAAGCTCTTCTTCCAGGTCAGATGTATAAAGTTTGTTGAGAAATGTACATGGAAAATTACTAGGTGGAGAGAGACAATCTGTACATACTGTGGACTGGCTGAGTTGAGAGAGCTTACTGCTGAACTTCTAAGAGCATTAGAAGTTGATGGCACTTGCCAGTTACCAATGACAGTGCTTACTGTAGAGGAAAAAGCCAGCCCGTAAGTCAGGGAATGGACTTAAACTTGGAAATTGCTCCAGCTTGGGAGCTGACTATTTCAGTTTCCTGTGGTGAAAATTCAAACTTTCAGAGGGCTTTTGATTTTAGAGTAATGCAAAAATGCATCACTTTGGCACTCGTTAAAACTAGGTTCATAACTAGCCATTTTTAAACCATAGACTCATGGAATCATAGAAATGTAGAGTTGGAAGAGACCACACGGGCCATCCAGTCCAACCCCCTGCTATGCAGGAACACCCTCAAAGCACTCCCGACAGATGGCCATCTAGCCTCTGCTTAAGAACCTCCAAGGAAGGAGACTCCACTCCACTCTGAGGCAGCATGTTCCACTGTCGGACAGCCCTGACCGTCAGGAAGTTCTTCCTGAGGTTCAAGTGGAATCTCCTTTCCTGCAGCTTGAATCCATTGCTCCTTGTTCTGGTCTCTGGAGCAGCAGAAAACAAGCCCTCTCCTTCCTCTACATGGCATCCCTTCAAATATTTAAACATGGCTATCATGTCCCCTCTTAACCTTCTCTTCTGCAGACTAAACATCCCTAGCTCTCTAAGTCTGTCCTCATAGGGCATGGCTTCCAGGCCTCTCACTATTTTGGTCACCCTCCTCTGGACTTGGTCCAGCTTGACCATGTCCTTCTTGAATTGGGGTGCCCAGAACTGGACACAGTATTCAAGATGAGGTCTAACCAAAGCAGAATAACATGCTCTGAATAACATGCATTGGACTACCATGCACATATGAATCCAGAAAATTTGAACCTCCGTTGCATAAAAGGTTCCATTGAGCCTGGAGATTCTCTTTTTATTGTTAATTTTTTTTTTTTAAAAAAAGATCATTTTCAGGAATAAAAGTACAGAGTCCTATTCTTTTTCCTAGATTTAACTGAATGTTACATCCCTCTCCCCAAAAGCCTCAAATATACTATATTATTTGGTTTTCTATTTAAATAAAAGGGTGGATACTCTTTTCAAAATCAAGAACTCATTTAGAAAACTGCTTTCATAAGGCTTATAAATAAGAAGAAACAGAAAAGGTAAGTGCATTTTCATCACCACAGTCCCTCTTGAAATAGTTCTAATAAGCATTTGATCCAGGTCACTTCCATGCACTAAGAGAATTCAGGATGTGTCAGGTATCTTATCTATCTTGATATCAAAAAACCATGAGTGCCTATTTTCATGTAGCTAAAACTCATGAACAGGAAGAGGTGGGCTCAGAATATTCAGGACCCCTACGGTTTGCAGAAATACAAAATATTGAGAGGAAAAATCTCTCCAGGGAGTAAATCACTTCCCTGCCAGAAAATGAACAGCTCACTAATTTCTAAGCATCCTCAGTGGCATCACATAGAGACTCACTGTTAGAGGACAGAGGAGAATAAAATGGAGTATCCTGAAAAATGGTATAGCTGATTAGTGTAACACTGAACAGGGCAGTCTTGCTACAGCATTTTGTTGTTAGTCCCATTTATACCTCTATACTTCCTTGGACTGGCACATACAGAGACAATCATGATGGTAATGTTAGCTTGCTTATTTACATAATGGTGAAAGTGAAATATCCTGAAAGTTTACCAAACTCTAAATATTGATCCTAAATATCAAAACTTTCTTTAAACTTCTTTTAATTTGTGATTTAATAAACTGGTAATTGACTTGTGTTTGGAATATTAGTCTTGAAGTCACATATAGGTATCTTCACAGTTATCTGCTATGTTTATGCTGTGTTCTTGCATTGGTTGCATACAAAATGTACTCATCTGGGGTTTCTTAATTTTAAGTTTAATGCAGTGCAAAGCACTTCACACAAACTGTTGTTACTAAGTAAAGAAAATGATTTCTCCCTCCTATGCAGAATTTTTGCTGTGAGCATGTGTGTTGTAAATGAAATTACTGCTTTCTGTGTTGTATGGGAAATGCTGATTACAGATCATTTGATTTTTTACAGCCAGACAATTTATTGTAACATTTGAGTCTTATATTCTGAAGGCTGTCTGTTCCATTGTTTAGAAATACAGACTACCTCTTTGTAAGAAACAAGTCTTGTATTAACAAAAAAACTTCCTAGTTTCTTCCCCCTCCCTTTTTTGAAAGAAAAAAAGCTGAAGAAGACCCTGTTGAACACTGTTTGTAAACAACTTATTGTGTTGCTTACGATAAGAAACAGTTCCTCAAATCCTAGTTTCAGTATCCCTTGAAAAGAACTTGGGGATTGAAACAGTCTGAAAGTGAGAGAGACATATGATTGTGTTCTAAATAATACTAGTCTTCAGTGTTGGGAAAAATCTATTCCAACTGTTTATTGTGTGCATACAAAACGAAGGTCTGCACTTACAAGCGAAAAGTCCAGGGGTGGGGGGATGCTATTGTTCTTTTTTTCTCTACAGTGCATTTTCAGCATGGACAGAATAGCAGGATATTAGTATTTCATCAGTCATTAGTCTGAGAATTGGATAGACTGGCATTTTTTTTAAATAAAAGAAGAACAGAGATACCTGGAGGATTATTTCAATACCTCATGCTGATATAGCTGTTAGAAGCACAGACAACATCAAAATCACTCAAGGTCTCCAGTGGTTTTGTGAGAAGAAGTCAAGCTCAGCACTCACTTCCCAGTCTCATTAAGGCACTTATGAACTGAAATGGGATGGCCCAATTGTGTAGTTTGGTTGTATTAAACAAATATTAATGGAAGGAACATAAGCATTTCTTAAGAACTGGTTTGTAAGGTTATATAGTCATTCAAGGCTTGGAAAATGGAAAATGAATAATAAATATGTCTGCCTTTTTTAAAACAACAACAACAATAGTTTGCCTGAGTTCCCACCAAATATAAAATCACTGGCCTAAATCCAGGTGGTAATCTCAACTAGAATACACTCACTGAATTAGTGAAACTGTCTAAGTAAATATTTGTGTACATTCAGCTAATTCAACAGATCTACTCTAGTTTGGAAGTAGCAGTTGGATTTAGGCTGCTGAATGGTGGCAGTCCAATATTCTCAGAATGCAGGAAACCTCTTAATCCACTTTGGTATTTGTGATGATAGTGATGAAACAGAATTGTGCTGAACTCATGTTTTTAAGAAATGCTTGAGAACAGTATGTGCTCATTGGGAGAAGAGGAGTAATTTTGACCTTGGCTGCACTATAACTTGCCAAACAGCAAACATACATGGTGTTGATTTGTGGTATTTCTGAACCATTTTGTCGTATATCTGCACACAGTTACAAGTGTTTCTATTTCTTATGTACAAACAGCAGTGTTTTTTTCTGTAACTAACAACCAACCAACCAACCAACCAAACATCCACATCTATAGATCAGAAAAAGAGTTTTGCTCTGGGTTAGACCCCTGGCTCAAATCCAGTCGATCAGGGGACATAAGGCATGGGGCTCCACCTCAGTGGCCTATACCCTCTAGTGATAATTGGTTGCCCTCTCCCCAGATAGCTATTTGCACTTTCTAAACAGAAAGTGCAAAGTGGTTTGAGTGCTGAACTACAATTCTGGAGACCAGGGTTTGAATCCCCACTCAACCATGGAAAGTTCCTGAGTGAACTTAGACAAGCCACACTCTCTCAGCCTTAGAAGAAGGCAAAGACAAACTTTCTCTTAACAAATCTTGCAAAGACAACCTCATGATAGGTTCACCTTAGGGTTACCCTAAGTCAGAAACAATCTGAAGGCGCACAAGAACAACAGCATTATGGGAGACATGGATTATTCCACCCAGTTCTGTATGAAATTCCTTCACAGGTTCTACTAGATTGTATGTATGTGCTAAGGGAGTGCCCCTGATTTCTCTGACCACTCACTGGACATAATAGGGGATCCCCCACTTACTCCCCTTCTGAAAATGTGGGAGTGATTAGCTTTTTTTCTTCAATCGGTTGTAAAATATATTTACATGCAAACAAATCTCCCCCACTCCAAGGGAACAAGAACTTCCTCTAGACTTTCTGAAACTGAACAGATTAGGCTCACAGGTAAGGCGGTGTTAATCTCTACTGGCATAGGTTTTGCTAGGTTTACACCCTTTTGGATCACACCTTAAAATATAAAGGGATGTAATTATAATGGATGTCTGTTACTGGTTACTGTGCCGATGTCATTGGCTGTTTTGGAGTGTTGTATGTTCTGGCAGCAGCACAGCCACTGGAGGGCTCTGTCTAAGTACTGCATGCTGATGCCTGCAAAACATGAGATGGGCATTCAGAGTTTCATACCTTATTGGGGAGGAATATAACAGCATGGGGCTGCCCCACAATCAGCCATGTGAAACTGGTGTCTGGAGAACAGTAACATAAGACTATAAAATGTGTGCATCGGGTTGAGCCTATTTCACACTATACTGCGTGCAGGGAAAAAATGAAGTTATCATCTGAGTGTTGTCTTTAGCACAGCTGAAACCAGTATTTGATTTCTTATCTTACCAGGAAGGGCTGTGTTGGGGTAAAACGTGCCTTCTCAAAGTTATTGTTCAGGCTAGTTTTGGTCATAAGACTACCAGTCATTCAGTTTCTAGATGCCAATATCTAAGATGATAGTACTGGTAGAGGTAGGGATTGCCATCTTTGATGATTTTTTAGGCCCCCTTAATATTAGAGAGAATATCTAGCTGATGGATGGTTCCTTTGATACTCTTGCTTCTATTCCAGACTGAGGTGAGTTCTGAAATCAAGCAACCCTAGAAACAGAAAGACAAAGGATTTGGCGAAAAGTTGTGGATTTTAAAGGGCAGGGGGCACACCTTCAACAGAAAGAGAATCAAAAGAAAATTCACTTTGTAGTTTAGCCTGTGCTTTGTAGTGTTAAGACAATGAAAGGTCAGAATTTAACTTTATTAAAGCATCTAACCATCAGGAATAAGCTGTTCACCTTCTTGCCATGCAGGGCATGTTCAGATGCTCTGCAGGAACTCTGGCTTATCATGGAAGAACCATTATGCTGTCTCCTACTGCTGATTGCTTCCACTTTCAGTAGGAGCAAACAGATGTCCTCTTGTCACTTGTCTGCACATAAATTTAATTTCACCCATATGTATCTCTGAAGTACTGAAACCATACACTGAGGTTAGGTTACTGTTGCTCACATCTGCCTTTGGCTTAACTGTGTTACTCTTACTTGGGTAAAAGTCTGTTATTTTTTCAAACTTCTCATGCTGTCTTGTCTACCAATAAAGCTGCATGTCTGGTGCAAAACTCACATATGCATTGAAAGAGAATCTGAGGAATGTTCTAGATTTGTTTCACAGGGAGCATTAGCCTAGCACATTAGGTTTCACAATCGCTGTGCATGAACGGAAAATCCACTGGACCATTTTCTTTAGTGCAGTGTAGTACCTCAAATGTATTTTAGTGTATGCACAAAAATATATTTGGATATCAAAATTTATCTCTTTCCCTTAAAAAAAAAACCCTCCTTGGACCTAACAGTAATTATCTCTGAGAAAACAGCACACAACTATAAGCATTTGTCTACAGTACAGTAGATAAATGGAAGAAATTAATTCCTAGCTGCTACACATCAGGGATCTTAACATCACTTCTAAACAATGGTTTAGAGATGATAGAACTCATAATTGCCCAGATGTCTTCACTGTGACATGTGCATAATGTACAGTTGACTCTCAGATGAAAAATGGTCATGGCATTCATAAACTTGTCCAAATGAGAAGAGTTAAAAGGGGGGGGATACCATATAGTTTAGAGAGCTTAACAGTTAGGTCTTAATGTTAATGCAAATGTAATTTTTTTGAAAAAAAACAACAAGCAGCCAACCTCACATTAGTGTGCATTAGCTTGATCTTCTCCATAAGATGTGGGTCTGCCCACCCTACCTTTTTAAGGAAGCCCATGTACAACTTCCATTTTAGACACAGTAACTACAGATATATACATATTGATTACCCTTCATAGCCAACCCACACTTATGATGGTCATAATCCCACTAGAGGGAGCACCAGAGTTCTGTCTCACTTTTACTATTAGCCCCATCCTACTGTTCCATCATCTCAGCTGGAAATGTGTGTCATCTGTGTTGTTCTGAGCTTCCAAAATCAATGAGGAGTCTACCTACTTTCTAAATGCCTCAAAGGCTCAGATCCATATTGTGAATAGCCCCTACCACCCTCCACAATAGTGGGGTCCTTCTGTACTGACTTGTGAGTGTTACTTCGTTCTTAAGTGCCTCAGTAGTCTGCGAAACACTAAAGTCCTTGTCCTTTTCTAGGCTTGAGAGCAGGTTCAATGATGCACCATTCTTGCCAGACTAAAATGCATGCACAGCAGGGATAAGCTGAGGGGGGATGCATTTGTGGAACTGCATGATAACCACAGAATAATTGCAGATTAGTTGCAAGTCTTCCTGTTTTGTGCCATTATCCTGGCTAGTGCCGTTGCTTATCTATGTTCTTCGTCTATTGTGGTGATCTCCCTTCTCTGTCATTTGATCTCCTCTAAACCTTGTTGCTCCCCTCACCGCAATCCCAGCATCAACCATCTAACTCTAGTTGTTGTGTGCCTTCAAGTAATTTGTGAGTTCTGGAGACCCTATTATGGGGTTTTCTTGGCAAGGTTTGTTCAAAGGAGGTTTGCCTTTGCCTTCCTTTGAGAGTGAAAGAGTGTGACTTGCCCAAGGTCACCCAGTGGGTTTCAATGGTCAAACAGGGATTCAAATTCAAATCTCAGTGTCCTAGTCCAACATTACACCACTGGTCTCAGTGTCGTAGTCCAATACCAATTCTCTTCTAAGGTGAGGAAGACACTGCTCATGGGCTGAACTATACATGAGTTTAATTATATAGAGGTTAATAATATAATTCCATATACGATGAAACTGTGCTTTGCACCCACAGCCAGTGGAGCTTTTCCAAAACAAACAAACAAACAAAAAAAAACCTTTAAAAGTAAAAAAAAATTACTGTAAGGAGGAAGCAAACAGTTAACTTTCCCAATATTTTACAGATATAATGGTAACTACCTTTTTTGGCCTTGTGACTCTAACTATAACTCATCAGTTTTTGCATGGAAATTTCCCAGCTCTGAAAAAATAACTCTTGTGTTTACGGGGAAAAAATACTTAGGCAGGATTGGCACTGGCATCTTATATAAATTACTCTGTGTAATCGTGTGTAAATACTGTGTTAGTCCAAACACTTGTTAGTTTTACTTAATTTTGTAGGTAATCTTTGCGGTTTTATTCTATCTTTTCCATCAATGTAAAAGTCTACATGGAGCTGTTAAATCTTTAATTACTTCTCCATTTTCATTTGGAAAAAGATCTTTCTTGTCGCATTCTATTGTCCCATTTACCACTCATGTGTTAATAGCCAAAATGAATCTGGCTTTTCCTAACTAATTCCTGACACTCCTCCCCACCCCCCGCAAAAAGAAAAAAACTACAAAAAATACCCAGGTACACATATTTTTCTTTGAAAGGAAGATTACACTTTAAACATAGTGAAGCTTCTTAACACTTTCCAACAAGCCATTATATCTAGTGGAGGTACTTGCAATGTCATATTAGAAGCAGAGTGGCATGGAATATTTGGTGGATATGAAGATTTGAAGGACTGCTTATATCTGTAGAGGAAAGCAATGGAAAAACCTCTCTGATAATTCTTGCCACGAAAACTCTATGATGTAATCACTGTAAGTCAGAGTTGACTTGAAGGAACATACTGACAATAATATATTTATTGAGGACCAGCTGTTGCCCTTCTCTTGGTGCCTCCTTCTTCAGAGGTGAAGAATTGGGCACCATCTAGGGAATCCTGGTGTCTTGCTTTTTTTCTGTGGCACCCCAGTTATAGAAGGCCTTGACCTGAAAAGCTTGCCAGCTGATAATCTCTATTTTCCATTCGTCAAAATGTTTCAAACTATGGTATCTTTGTCAGTTTCTATATGGTGCTGCTGTGACTGTATGTAATTTTTTGGGGTGGTATGAAAAAAGCCTCAGGTTTACATTGGTTCATTTATTGTGACTGTGCTGAAGCCTGCTGTGATGACAGAGTAATGTTAGTAGTAAATGAATAACTGCTGGATAAGATTTTGTACTTGAAGAGACTGAGGAAGGCAGTTATCTGTGGTATAGATGCTCTCTCAAGAAAGTTATATACACTTTCATCAGGACAGGTATGGATAGCATAGTGTAGTTACTTTCGAACTGAACTAGTACAAAGTTGTATCTTTAAAAACACTTTGTAAACTACAGCTGATATGAGATATGTTGGTCACTTGATAATTAGTTTTTTTCCAATCTTCTATCAATCTTATTTTTGTTTAATTAAAGCTGGTCTTAGTGAGCGTTGAGTAACTTTTGGTACTCCAGATGTTGGACTAGAACCTGTCTGCCTTAGGCAGAACAGCCAGCTGTGAGGGATGATACAGGTCACAATACAATAATATCTAGAGTGCCACAGAATGCTTATCCTTTTTCTGAAGGACAGACTACTTCCGTACAGAACTTTGGGAACTGTCCCGGAGACCCTGTTCTCTCGCCATCACCTCAGACCACTTGGTGACTCAGCATGTGAGCCTTGGTCTTGATAGTGGTGCCACAGCTTCTGCTTCTGCACCATCCTGACAAAAGTCTATCAGCGTTCAATTTTGTTGTCTTTTAGGCAGAAACTAGAAATACTTTAACTTTGTCTTTGAATGTATAATTTATTCTGATGCTTCTTTAAACTGGTTTATAATCTGATCACCCCTTTAAGTAGTTGACATTTTACAATGTGTATTTCAAAATCATAAAGGATTTCTGGCTGTACTGTATTTCTTTAGATTGATGTAGGCTATTCTTGACCGCTGTGTGAGCCAAAGATCAGGCCTGGGATTAATCATAAATCTACCTGTAAGGTAAGCTTAATTCTCTAATTAGAATTAGCAAAACCAGTTTTAAGGTTCTACATAATGCTTTAGGTAATTAAAATAATTTAGGCAGTGATTTCAACAATGCTTTAAAATCTGCTGACTGGTAAATCACATCATCTACTCTGCACATGCATATGACCAGCTTAAGAATTTTCTATCACGTGCCTGAATGGATGATACCAAGGCTAACTTTAAAATGTACACTTCATTAGCATGATCAGATGTGAGAGAGAAATTCAAAAGCTGAGTCCGAGGTGAAAGAAACTGGAGTTCCTAATCTTATGCATCTCTGTGGAACAAATCAGGCTTCTGTTATTAAAGAGCCAGAAATCATAACATTTTATAAGAATGATCTGTGGACCTTGTATTTAGGGCTTAACAGCTCAATCCTGTATATATACGTTGCAAAGTAATTCCCTGAGTTCAGTGGGTCTTACTCTCAGTGACATGGGTAAAGGACTGAAGCCTAACAAGTTTTAAAAATGAGAAAGCTGTCTTCAGATTTTCTGAGGCAACAAAACTCTTTAACAGCATTTTTTTATTGCAGAAATAAGAAAACAAGTACGTCGAGACATTCAACCAATTAAAGTCAATGTATCATTACTGACACAGAACGTGAACAAATAATATTTACATTTAAACAACCTGACCTGAACTTCAGGAATACTGCAGGATTTAAATTTAAATAAATGCTGTAAAAATTTTGGGCTATCTTGTTAATATATTAACACTTCCATTTAAAAGAACAACTTGTTTCCATTTTTGCAAATGGAAATATACTTAATGTACACACTGCTTAGTTGCTTACACAGGGCAAGAACAACATCAAGGGCTATGAACAAAGCAAGTATGTACTGATAATTACAAAGCAATGGAAGGAGTCAAAAGGTAATGTTTACTGGAGTAGGCGAAAGGAAGGCTATGCAAAGCAGTTAGAAAGTCTGGAGGTGTTTGAAACATACAGTTATTAATTCGAAAAGTGTACATCTGCCAGACTGTAACTACTGAATTAACTAGCAAAGGACAAAAATGCATCTTTAAAGGGGTGAAGGAGGAGAATGCTTGTGAGATGCCAAAAGCACAAAAGTTGCAATTATTGGATAAAGACTTAATTAACTGAGTCTCAGTAAACAGCTACGCGTGTACAAACAGAACTGAGGAACACATCTACAGAAAATCACAGAACAAAAGCAAGACAACATACACGGAATGTTCTCTGCATTCCATTTTGGTCAGATGACACTGCTGTATATTTTGGTCGATTTTAACATTTAGTTCCCTAGCTGTCTTCTTTGTTTTTGAACAATGAAACAAAGATTTCTTGGGTAACTGAATAGCACTGGCATTGCTTGCTTTAAAATTAGCCTGTGATGTGAGGAGAACTATGATCTTTTAATTTGAATATTTTAGAAAGCAGTTATGCTATCAAATGCCTGCTTTTTTGGCAGCAGAGTTGCACTAAAAGCTACGGTATTACATGTATATTAGAAACAAAATGAATCAGACTGAAGGTCATTTATAGCATTAGAATGATAGTGTCAAGTAGACACTGAATTATGTATTGCATGTAAGGTAGTGAATCGAGAATGATTATCTCAAGAAAATAATCCAAATTAATACAGCAACAAGATGCAGACGGATATACTTCTACAGCCATCCTGACACTTTTGAGAATAACAATTTTAGGACACAAGCCTATAACTAGAACTATAAACTGCTTAACAGAATTCATGCATATCAGGTAACAAATGAGGTTATCATACATCGTACAGAAGATTCCAAAACCAGCTTACCCTTCTCTGTGAGCTTCTCCTTTTTCCAGTTCCTGAATAACACCCAACAGGACCTTTATGGTTTCCTGACTTGAGCTGATCAAGTTCTCCATCATCTGCAGCTGTGCTTTCAAGTCTACCACTTCTGTGTGAGGCACAATTTGTTGACATCCTTCACTCACAGCAACTGCTGTCTGACAAGGCTGTTTTCCTTCCATAGGTGACACATGTATCTGAAGGGTCTGTTCATTACATTCGGGTGATTGGCACTGTGCCTGCATTGAACAGGCCTGAGCTGCACTTACGGCTTGTGATTGCAGACCATTAAGATGCACTGTTCTTTTTTTGTCCTCCTCCGCTGGACACAGAGACCAGTCATTCCTTGCTGCTGCAGAATTTTGCAGGTCAGTCTGTGAGGTGTGTGAACCAGATGCAGGCAAGTAGACAGAAGCTACTTCTGTCTTGAACACTTTTCCATGGGTGGATAGATTAGCCTCCTCACTCTCCAACAGCCCAGTGTGGTGTTTTGCTTTGTCATGCAGCTGGTAATCAGGCTCTTCTAAAACAGAAGCTGCTGAGTTTTGAAGAGAAGGAGGTTCTTTAGTACAGCTGTGCAAATCAGTGCTTCTACATGTCTCTGAACAGTTGTCACTAGAAGGCTGCTCTATTGCATTCATGCGTTCATTAGTATGTGAAATAAACTCAGCTGTCACAAATCCAGTGACTTTCTTGCTACAGTGAGCAGCCTCCCCTGAGATGTTGCTGTCCTTATCTTTAACATCTATTAAGAATCCATTGTTTTGACTTGGAAAAGTGTCAACAGAAGCTATGCTTTTGATGATGCTTCCCTTTTTCCGGTCCAAAGGGAATGTCTGGTAACACTTTTTAAGTTCAGGTGAAGTCTGAACTCCAGTACTTTTAGTAACGTTAGGGATTGATCTCCGGGCAGGCACTGTCATATATTTCCGGTAAGCTGCTCTGTAAGAGAGAGGCTTTGCTTCCTTTTTGTCAATCTGCTGTAAGGTAGAGAGTTGTTTGTCCCTTTGCTCATTTTGGGCCTCGCAGATGTCTTTGAACCTCACCTGCAGGGCTTTGTTTCTTTTCTTGATCTGCCGGTTGGGATCCAGTGCATATTTCATCTCTAAGGCAAGTGACGTTGCTGGATCAACTTCACTTTCAGAGGCTGTAAGCAAGCACTTGCTGGATTCCTTACTCTCCATGGCTCCTGTATTCAAAAACATGTTTAAGAATAATTTTATTATACTAAATATACATATATATATGTTTAAGTCAAATAGATGAAACTTGAAAAGAAAAATGCTTAGGAACTCCTATCTGCTTGAAAAAGCATCTGCCCAAATTTTTAGTTTTATCTTTCTTCCACATTATCTTTGGCTTCCTGCAGCACTAGTGTCATCTCATAGGTAATGCTGCATTTGGATCTCAGAAATTAGACATTTCAGTTCAGCTGAGCTCTGGCTGGGGATGAAAAATATAGATAAAACTTAGTATCTGCCTACCTGTTTAAATTACCTAAGCATCCTTACAAGACATTATCTGAGGAACCCTTGTCAATCCTCCATAAGATCACTAGTTATTCAGATAAGTGATTTGGTACAGCATGCTGGGCATAAAAGTGATGTGATTCAAAGTCCTGCTCAACCATAAAACGTAACAGAGGACCTTTTTAGCCAGTCACACTCAGCGTAACCTACCTCACAAGTTGATTGTGAGGATGAAAGTGTGTTTGGGGCAGTAGAAGACCAGACTGAGCTTCTTGGAGGAAAGAATGGATAATCAGATACTTTAAAGAACCATAACTAAATTGCAAATGGTCTGAAATGGGTGTTAAACATCCTAGTGAGTTCACAGCAGAGGAGGCATGAACTGGCTTATGCTGCTAATACTACAGCAGTGCTCTTTGCTCAGTGAGAATGCTAATAAGCAACAATCTTTGCCACAGGATCTATCTTGGTATTTCCCCATGATATTTAAATAGGTTTGGCAGTCTCTGCTCCTACATATGGCAGTGAGAGCACTGGAGTACAGACACACATATTGCATCTGCTGCATACAGTTGACTGGGTTTTCCTTCTGTAGTATGAGGACAATAATAATTTCCATCCTGAAGGATAGCCATGAAGAAGAGTTCTACCATGAACATAAAGAATATTATTGATCAATGATTACAAAGAATATTATTAAAGTTGAGGTGGGAGTGGGTTGTCATTTGTCACAATGATTGTCCTTGAATGATTCTCATCTTCTTTAACTAATAGTTGCTGTAGATATTTCCTAATGTTTCATCTCCTTAGAGCAATGGTTCTCAACCTTTGGTTCCTGTCATGGGAGATGAAGTTCAAAACATCTGGAGGACCAAAAATTGAGAGCCACTGCCTCAAAGAGTCTTTAGTTAGTAGATCTTGAATACAGTTAGTTATAGGGCATTTTTGATGACTACATAGCGAACATTTGAAGAAATTTACAGACAACACATAAACACCTTACTTTAAAGTCTAAGGCCATTTCCGCACTATATTGTTACAGTGCTATTATTCCACTTTTTTTTTTCTTTTGGCATTCATTTTAATGAGATCTTCTAATCTACATAAAAGAACACACTTGCTCACAAGCAGTTTAGACACTATAAGCCAGATTGCTTTTTAGAGAGAGAGGAGAAAACAATCCTCTCCCACAGTGTTATCAAGAAATCAGTGAGTAGAGTTATTTACTTAAGTTTACAACACACAAAGGATGTTTTATGTTTTCAAAGCATGCACCTTAGATGTTAGTTGAGTGCTTTTTCCCAGCATGTTGTATAGTGGTATTATTCCAGTGTCAACATCCTATAGAATCCTGGGGTGTGCAGTTTAGGGAGGGGCATTTAAAATTCTCAGCCAGAAAGCTCTTTGGCCTCAGTAAACTACAAACCCCAGAATTCCAGAGAATGTTGAAAGTGGAATAATACCACCATAACAGCGTAGTGTGGAAACAGCCTAAGTGTTTTACTATGACCAAATGTGTATGAGTACATATTTTGTGGTAGAAATATAGTGGAGCTAACTGGGATTTGTTTGTGTGACGTATCATATTAACAAGAATAATTTTAGGAAATATGTTGCTATGTTTGAACAGTCATCCAGATTTTTAAAATCTTCCTATTTCCCTGCAAGCAAAGGAATGGTTCTGAAACTATGCATCTTACTAATTTTTTACATGGCAACAGAGCCATATACAATTATTACAAATATTACAAATCTATATTACAAATATATAGTTACTAGCTTGATAGATGGAGGGAATGCTGTGGATGTAGCATATCTCAATTTCAGTAAGGCCTTTGACAAAGTACCCCATGACATTCTTGCAAAGAAACTAGTAAAATGCGGGCTGGATATGGCTACTGTTAGTTGGATTTGTAATTGGTTGACCAACCGAACCCAAAGAGTGATCACGAATGGCTGCTTTTCATCCTGGAGAGAAGTGACTAGTGGGGTGCCACAGGGTTCTGTCCTGGGCCAAGTGCTGTTCAATATTTTTATCAACGACTTGGATGAAGGAATAGAGGGCATGCTCATCAAATTTGCACATGACACCAAATTGGGAGGGGTTGCTAATATGCCAGAGGACACGATCAAAATTCAAAATGACCTGGATAGATTGGAGAGCTGGGCCATGGCTAACAAAATGAAATTCAACAGAGAGAAGTGTAAGGTCCTACACTTAGGTAGAAAAAATGGAATACAGAAATATAGGATGGGGGACACGTGGCTGGATAGCAGTACATGTGAAAGGGATGTAGGAGTCTTCATAGACCACAAGATGAACATGAGTCAGCAGTGTGACGCGGCAGCCAAGAAAGCCAATGCAATTCTCGGCTGCATCAACAGGAGTATGGTGTCTAGATCGAGGGAGGTACTGGTACCACTCTACTCTGCTTTGGTTAGACCTCATCTTGAATACTGTGTCCAGTTCTGGGCACCCCAATTCAAGAAGGACATGGTCAAGCTGGACCAAGTCCAGAGGAGGGCGACCAAAATAGTGAGAGGCCTGGAAGCCATGCCCTATGAGGATAGACTTAGAGAGCTGGGGATGTTTAGTCTGCAGAAGAGAAGGTTAAGAGGGGACATGATAGCCATGTTTAAATATTTGAAGGGATGCCATGTAGAGGAAGGAGAGGGCTTGTTTTCTGCTGCTCCAGAGACCAGGACAAGGAGCTATGGATTCAAGCTGCAGGAAAGGAGATTCCACCTGAACCTCAGGAAGAACTTCCTGACAGTCAGGGCTGTCCGGCAGTGGAACATGCTGCTTCGGAGTGTAGTGGAGTCTCCTTCCTTGGATGTTTTTAAGCAGAGGCTGGATGGCCATCTGTCGGGAGTGATTTGAGGGTGTTCCTGCATGGCAGGGGGTTGGACTGGATGGCCCGTGTGGTCTCTTCCAACTCTACGATTCTATGATTATGTGGTTTCAAATAACCAAAGAAACAGAGTCCTGGGGAAGAAAATATGATCATCCTGTACCTATTGTTTGCAGTAGAACCATATTTTTATTAAATAGTTAAATCTAAATATGGAACTCTTAATTATACATAGGATGAATATGGAGCCTTCTGCTGAAAGTTTAATATTCATATTGTGTTCAATTATTAAGAGTAGCTAAGATGTAGCAGGTGGCTGCTCTGTTCCATTCAGGGAATACTTGGAGGGTCACACCTTAGTTTATTATGCTGCCTCACAGCTGTTTTATACACATGGCAAAGTTTATTTGATTGCTGAAGTAAGAAAAAAAAACTGGCTTCAGAAGAACTATGCCATTCAGCCATTTTTGATTTCTTATCCATGATTTATAGTGATTATGTAGAATGTACTGGAAGGGGAAAGTTTCATTTAAAATTACAAAAACTAAACTTTAATTCTTTTACTACAGAGTAAAATTTCAAAATAAAATAGAAAGCATAATCAAGATCAGAGAAGTCTGTGGAAGTAGGCAATTTTTTAAAAAATCTCTAAGGAAAACAGCATCACAGATAAACCATGTCCTGGACTTTATATAACTAGCTGGGACAATCAAAATTTTGTTATGAAGGAAAACTTTTGAAAAAAAAAAGCAGATTCAGAGGAATTTGGGTTGTCATATAAATGAATATGAAGATAATATATAAATGGAGATTGGGAAGAAAGGAAGGCCCTCTGATTTGTGTCTTCAAAAAGACAGTTTACCTGATTGTTTTCTTCTCTTCAATAAAGCTGTACTACTAGAAAAGTACAAAAGGAAAAACTTGCCTACCTAAGGACAGAATGAATTAATTGACTCGATAAAAAAAGGGAGAGGAATGTTTTTAAGGTTAATCCTACCTAAGCAAACCATTAGTGCTTGCTTGTATTCTCGGAAGGTTGAACCAGCAACTTTATTCTCTTGAAGATGAAATATACATTGAATCTCAAGCAGTACACCAAGAGAGAATAAACTCATCAGGTTTTCAGTTTGGCCAAAATGAAAATGCTGAAGAGAACAGTCCAACAGGCCTTCCAAAGACAGGACCAATACCTTCTCCTTTTAATGTGTTTGTTTGCATTCATTTGCTTTCTTTGCCTACACACTGTATCACTGTAGTGTAGTTGATCAGTAAGACATCTACCTGCTTCAAGTGTGTCATCTGTTTCATTAAGATGCACGTATTCTCATCCAATAACCATTTATTATGATGAATAATGTTTTTGCAATTTTTGTCTAAGGAACTCATGAGTGCTTTATCATGGAAAAAACTAATGTTTCAGTTTAAAACTAAGGCATAAATGCAATTATTAGTCCCAGCAGATCAGACCCATTAAAGCAGTGAAACATATTTAAGTATTTACTTAATGCAGTAAATGTTATTAATTCATTCATAAGTACTGACATAATACAATACATGTTGTTCATTCATCTATCTGTAAGTACTGACTTAGCACAATACATGTTCGTTCGTTCATTCATTCATTCATAAGTATTGACTTACCAAGATCCCACTGATTTATTGAGTCTGGGGGCCTTTCTGCACTACACTGTTATAATGCTATTATTGCATTTTCAGTATTCTGTGGAATTCTAGGGTTTGTAGTTTACTGAGGCACAAGAGCTCTCTGGCTGAGAATTCTAAAGGCCACTCCCTAAACTGCAAACTGCAGGATTTCATAGGACATTGAAAGTGGAATAACAACTCTGTAACAGTGTAGTGCGGAAAGGCTCTATGTTAACAGAGACTAACAAATGGATTTAGGCCTATGAGAACACATTATCAATACTGCTCAAAGGAAAGGGGGAAATGATAATTGTGCCAAAGGCAGAGTAAGTACCACCATGCAGTAATATTTGTAGTCTAACTACAGCTTTAAGAGACAATGATTAGGAATTTAGATATTGTTGTCATGAAGTTGAATGACTAGGGGTTTTTGGTCATCTCCAGTAATATACTGATCTAAATTTTTCTTTCAATAGGTCTGGGGTACAAAGTGACTTAATTTTAGGGAATGGATTTTTAGCCTATTAAGGATTTCAGGTGTATGAGCTGCTCTTTACTGTGTGGAGAAAATAAAATATGCTCTCCTGCTTTTATTTGTACAAAGGATCACTAAGATCTTACAACTTGTTTGCCTCAACAAATTTTAGGATGAGGGAGATCCTCTTTAAAACTAGACGCAGAGTAACACAGTGGTCTTAGCCAAGTTCAGAAGATATCAACAGCCTTTTAGATTTAGTGATAAAGTGCTGAGATTTCATGCCATTTTTTGTTGACAGGATGACTCACAAGGGAAAGGCATTCAATTTAAGTACACTTATGACTGAATTATCAACAACATGCAGAAAATATTTAGGAGGTTCAGAAATCAATTTTTTCCTTATTACTAGCCCTCTGATGAAAATGTAACCATGTATTATGAAGTATTAGAAAGATGTGTTGTAATTTTGATTTTTGGTATACTTTTTGACTTTACCATGGATTCAGAGAGTTGCAGCACAGTCTCGGATATCTATCTCTTCATTAAAAACAAACAAACCATGAAATGGTGCTGGCTAAGACTTCAACATTGAAGTTTAAATAGTTAAGTTTCCAATATGAAGATATGGGATATGTAACGAAGATTAAGCACCAATTTGTTCCTTTATTCTCCACATTGTACTTTTTGCATGAATAGTTTTTCTGAGTGAATAAAAGGCATATGCTCTGCTTAGTCATGTGGAACAGAGTCAAGAATAACAATGATGAAAACAATAATGAAAATTGTTAATTAAGCAATTCTTTTGTAATGGGAAATTGGTGGTTCAGACTTTGCAACCTGTATTATGTTAAAACCCATGGGAACCCATAGGTTTCTTGCTATTAAATTGCATCTAGAAAAGTGTATCCTGAATTTGCCTATTCTGGCAAACAGGTTCAGAGATTGGAAAATTCCAAATCAGCATCTCTAGCTCTTCGTCGTAAACTTCTGGGATATTTTGCTAAGTAAGAGGGATAAACAAAACTGTTAAAAAAAGAGATCATTGTGTTTCCATACAGTACACTAACAAAAAGGCACCAGTATCCTGACCATGTTTAATATGAACCAGAATTCACTAGGACTTATCTTAAGAACCTCTGGAACTTGGGTCCAGCCCTAAAATTATGAATTAATAATAAAAAGATAACACTTTTCATGTGCAGACAGCTATGTATTTGACAGAGGCTATCAGAGCTAGTTCCATACATCTAGTACTAAAGTGGGGACTTAGCATCCCTAAGTGATACATTAGGCAGTATTAGACACTTAGTACTTTAGTACTTAGTACTTTAGTACTTAGTTAAAAAACTAAGTACTACAGCCCCAGCCTTCCCTCCTGATATAATCCTATTAAGCAGTTCATGTTACAGGAATAGACCTCTGCCTGAAACTTGAAGCAGCCAGGTTAGGTTAGACTAAGCGTTACTAGCTAGAGAAAGAAAAAAATGTCTGACCTGAAAGCTTCCATGTCAGTAGGAGTTGGCATCTTTTGAGATTTGTGGTGGAATGTTAAAATGATGATGATGTTTAGCTTTACTTCTCCTTGCTGTAAAGAATTGGCTGGGGATTTGCAGGTGCTGGACCCATGGCCTGATACTGTTATTGTTCTCGATGAGGACCAGTACACTGAAGCTGAACTTACATAAGACAGAGGCTCTATGGATTGATGGTTCTCAGATATGGGAATTGGACATGGAGTGGGACGAAGCAGGAGAAGGCCATGGCTCCAGTGGCACCTCAATTATGGAGTACTCTCTCCTTGGAGGCCCAACTGGTGCCACTACATTCTCAAATAAAAAGTGGTCACTTCCTAAAGCCTTGGGGGCTTAGCTGGTTTTACATAAACCCTCATGTGTACACGGTTTTAAATCTGTTTAAACTGCAGCATTTGAATCAGTTTTAATCTGTCTTTTATAATTTGTTAAATTGTTTAGAATGCTTTTGATTAGTGAGGTTGGTTTATCGTACACTGTTTGGAGATCTTTAGATAGAGAGTATGATATAAATATTTTAACAACTTAATAAAAAAAACCCATTCATACACAGTTAGAAGAAATGTTTTTCTACATTGTTGCCTATTATTATATTATTATGCATTATATTATTGCACATACAGTAGTGCCTATTTATGTTGTCTGCATTGGTGTAACAATTGTCAGGAGGTGGGAATGCTATACTGGCTCCTTTGATTATCACTTTCTTTTTTGGGGGGGGGATCTGGTCTGGACTTTTAAAACAGTGAGGAGTACAAAAAGACCATCGAATGCAGCAGAATCGCCAATGACACACACAAGAGTTCAGGGGTACTACTGACTATATTACGGGCAGAAAAAAATTACTCCCAAATCTTGAGGGCAAGAATGAAATATAGCCTTGGGAGCTTTCCTGCAGCTTGTACTTTCCCTGCCCCTACATTCAAGCACCTGTAATTTGCATATATCTTACGATCTGTGTTTGATATACTTTTTTCTACTGCTGATAGAGATCTACTGAACACTGTTACTTTTCCTTTATGACTTCTAAACCACAGTTTTCTCTAATTTATTTAATTTTTGGTTATGTAAATATCAGCAAAGTATGAACAAACTATGTCACTAACATGCTGTACTAAGGCATTTGAAAATACAAAATAGACACAAAGATACACTGACCCCCGCACCTCTGACTATCCTATATTAATGGGGAAGGCCTGAGAAAGACCGCAATGAGTTTGGGCAGAATTCAGTTACAGTTCTCTGAATTATAGGCAATCCTCTATGATACGGATTCCTAACCATATACAGAACTGTAACCAGGGCTGCAGGAGGCAGGCATGGAATACATATCCTCATGTCCCCACCAAATTTTGTATTCATGAATCTCTGAATTGGGATAATAGAGGAGCATTGCCCAAACAGCATAAATTGGAAAGGGTTATTAGAATAGCTGAACATTATATACATGCAACGCAAGAGAATAAATTTTTCTCCATATGCTGAAAAACAAGGGCCTTGGAAGTGAAATATTAAGAATAAATAAGGAAACCATGTGGTCTTAGAATGGTATCACATAAATTCCTACTAACACAAACAGTAAAAGGGAACTCGTATCATCAACATGTCTGCAGTTTTCTTTTCCATCTTAACTTTGACTGAGTTCTTCAGTCCACTTGGGTTATAAACTGGGACAATTCGTATCTACCTCTTTTGATCAGGTGTCCCTAAAAACTATCTAGTGTTCGTTTATGGCTGGTTGGGGAGATGCACAGTCCCTGCTTACCTTCATCATTGAGAGACTGTGAGGCTGGAGATGAAAGATTCCACATCTCATTATCGGCTCCTTTAGCCATCATGCCACTTGCCTAAAATACAATATGTGTGACATTACTAATAGGTTTTATGTTCTCTCTTGAAACAAAAACAAAACAAAAGTTCATTTGATACTATTGGATAATGCTAACATTCGCCTATGGCAAAAATCATCACTTTACATGGATGCTGACACTTCAAGAAAGTAGAGGTTACAATAAGCTACTGTGTCATTATTGCTGTTCTGTGCCTTCAAGTTGTTTCTGACTTATAGCAACCCTAGGGCAGACCCTATCACAGGGTTTTCAGGAGGCTGAGAGCATGTGATGTGCTCAAAGGTCACCCAGTGAGTTTCCATAGCCAAGTGGGGAATCAAACCTTGCTCCCCAAGGTCGTAGTCCAATGCTCAAACCACTACACCATTCTGGCTCACCTTCTGATATTAGTAGTGTTGATGCTAATTCAGTGCAATTCCTTCTTGAATGTTTACACTTAACAAGAATTTAAAAATATATGTATTTTTGGAAAAGTATATGCCAATCAATCTATTATTGCATGCTAAGAGTCCTAGACAAGCCCCATGCCTTCTTTGTTTGTTTGTTTGCTAGCTATACTGCTGCACTTCCCATCACTGCTTTTGCACCTGGTTCAGAGATCATGAGATTCTTCTAAAAAATGAAGGACATCCATCCTATAAGCCTGAGGTCTCCCTACCCTGGCTATCAACAGTTCCAAGAGCATTTGGACCACTGCTCCCTCTTGTCCTACTGTTGCTATTTGGCCCTTCTAGGATAAAGTTAACCTGTTCCTGTACTTCCCCAAAAGAAAGCAGAGAAAGAAAATAATACTTTTGCAGTATAGAAGAGACAGTCAAAAAATCAATGCAGAGTAAACTGGAAAAAAGTGGTGGAAAATTAAATCTTTTTGCTACTGTCCTACAAGGCTCATAATGGAGAGTAAAGCAGTACATTATAGCCTGATTTTGTAAAGCACCCTTCAGAAGTTTTGAAATACATTTTAGAAGTAAATTATAGCAGTGGGAAGACAAAATCTGTATGAAATTTTGTATGAAAAAGTCTTCTCAAATAAAATGTGAAATAACATGGAGCGCTGAGTGTAAGACAAAGCTACTTAAAAACTGGCTACAAGGGAGGAAAAAAGCAAAGGTGTAATCTGAAGGCAAACAAACACACACACACACACACACACACACACCCCTTCTGGTTGGGGAAAGGTAAAGAGCAGTTAATGATGAGCTAAGAGCTTTTCATACTGCTTTCCTCAAGTATCACTAGAGATATACCTAGAACTGAATAATATTCTCTTTCTTAATTATGCATTTGGTTCCGTTGGGCAGGGGCTAAATGTTTGCATCAGGACATCTTACATGCTGTTGTATAGGCACTTGCCTTGTCCATTACATTACTATTATCTCAGTTTCACTGTCTATGTGGTGTTATTGAGTGGAGTTTCTGATTATCTGTGATTCAGATTCTGTGCCAGAATCTAGGAATCAGTGAGACATCATCAGATAACATGACATGTTCTAAGCAGTGTCCCTTTTTCTAACTGTGCTATTGTGACCCTCTCTATGGCATTTTTGTTCAGATGTTTTGTCAGTCTGTTGCTGGTGTTGTTATCCCTCCTCTTTCACAAAACTGGAACTAAGTGCCTTGGTTTTAAAGCATGACTATTTTAATGGGACAAGAAGAAGCTTGGAGTCCCTCCTGCTGTCATTATTAATTGCTGCTAACTTGGCTTCAACTTATGGTGACACTGAAAGAGAGATCTCCAGGACACCCTAGAATTAACAGTCATGCTCAGGTCCTGCATATTCAGGATTGTGGGTTCCTTAATCAAGTCTAGTTTGTGCTTCTCACATTCCATGTTATTATGATATATATATTATGCAGCTTCAAACTTTAACCTCTAAACATATCAGCAGCAGAACATCATTTTGGCTTGAGTCTATTTGCCTCATTAGACAGGGTGCTACTCACACTTGTCCTCTGCCATTTCCCAGCAGCTGGTTGTGTGCCTTTTGACCTGGGACTCTCATCTTTTAGCATTATCTCTTACTTCATTTTGGACTGTCTCATCCTACGTTTTTTGTGATAAAAGACATTCAGAAGTGGCTTACCAGTGCACTAACAAGCATTAGCTATGGTGCCACCATCACTGTCTGGTCACCCATCTACAGTTCTTGCCCAGTTTCTGTTTGGCACATTTGGTCTGGCTCCTCAGCAAAGGGCTGTCTGATTTGGGAGATCCTACCAGTAGGAGTGCTACCATCTGTGCAGCTTCTTGTGTCATAAGAGCACACTGTCCAATCAGCATAGACAGTAGTATAATGGTCGGGTTCTGTTTTTAATAATGCAAAACACACACAAGTGCATGCACATGTGCACACACACAATTCAGTACACATATCACAGTCCATCTATCTATATTTGTTGCCTATTTAGCAACTTCTGTTTAAGTGAAAAAGCATCAAGCTTCATCTTTAATCTGCGCACCACTACCACCATTTAATGCATCTCACAGCCACACTTTATTCCACCATGCCCGCTATCCTAAGTTGCATTGCTCCAAGGAAAAGAGCTACTTTTATTTATTTATTTATTTATTTATTTTACAACCTAGACTTGTCTCCATGGAAACTAGAAGGCCAGATATTATGCACAGAATACACAGACTACTACTTTTGCCATTTGTTAGAGATTCAAATAGGCTGTAACTACATCTTTAGCAGATAAGAGGATCACACAGAGAAGAAAAATAGGTGTGATTTCAGACATACTTGGAAAATGTGTGAATTTTATTATAAATATGTTTTCTGAAGTGTGAACTTAAAATAGAATACATAAAAATGCAAAGTCCTCTCAGCAAAGTCCTTGTTGAGAGACTGGTTCCCCTTCCCTATCACTGTGTGATGGCAGTTTATGAAGGAGGCTGAAAAACAGGTCCTCTTTTCAGGAAGCCCTTGGAATTCTGAGCTACACTTTTTTGAAGCTGACTAATGTACTTATCCAAATGTGTTGTATCTGCACAGAAAGCACTCTGCTTGCCTTAATGGAAACTGCCTGTCTAAAGTCATAGCAATCAAGATGGCACCTCTGTCAATCAACCAGTCATTCTACATGTGGCCTTTTGTGGCTGCAACAGTACTATTACACAGAAATACAATGAACGTGAATCAAAGAAACTTAATTCTGCCCCATTGTCAGGACTCTGCTGACATTATACTTGTACATATAATGTTAGTTATAACTCACAATGATATAGATTATCTCGTGTTGTAGCATGGTATCTGTAGTGCCATGTTGATATTGCTCAAACTATGTTCGGTTTCTTACCCTAAAGCCATTACGTTTTCTCTGGCCGCCTTTATGATTTACAGATTTCAATGTTAAGAAAGAATTTGGTCTCAGGCAAAGGTAACTTTCTCTTTCTCCATCTAGTTGGCTAGGACTCTAGAAGTATATGGAAACCCTGCGGCAAACCTATCATAGGGTTTTCTTGGCAAAATTTATTTGCCGGCAAGGGGGTTGCTTTGGCTTCCTCTGAGGGTAAGAGAGCATGATTTGCCTAAGGGGGTTTCCATGGCTGAGCAGGGATTCAAATCCTGGTCTCCAGAGTTAGAGTCTACTGCACTATATTGGATGTTTAAGATCCCTTTGCTTACATCTAAATTATAAGCAATTTTGAAAGCTGTCGCTGAAAGATGGACATAAATCTTACCAATAAATAAATAGTTACTGAGTGCACTGAAGCATACATTTTACTTTTAATAGCTAAAGAGAAATAGGATAGTCCAGCATAATTGGATGATAAATTAGTGCCTCCTCTCTTTCTTTTTCAAAAGAGAGTTATATGTACTTCCATTTACTGCTATGAGCAACCACATTAGCAATTCACTGGTTAGTACAACTAGGAGCTCTTATCCCAGGACACCTATGGCATAGTCCTGGTATATTTCATCAAGTTCATATGCCACACTACAGTAATAGCAAGGGTTACTACCAGGTTGCACAGCATGGATTTTGTTAGAGGTATATGTGAGAAGGAAGGGCTGGAATGGTTTGTAACAACTAGTTTTAGCTATCGTGGAGCCAGTAATAATTCTACAATAATAGAATTATATTGTAGTAATATGTGATAACATCCTTTAAAAGGTGACTATAATTTAGAGAAATCAGTGGCAGCTAAGTGGCTGACGAGCAAGAAAGTCCTTCAGGGCCTGTATGTTGGACTCCCACCGAGTCCTTCAGATAAAAGGCTAGTTAAAAATGCAATTTAAAGGTGACTGCAATTTTGAATCAAAGCAGGACAGATTTGTTTGAATTAACAAGCTGTGTCTAACTTGGTTTATGCCACTTTGGAAATAAAATATCAGCATTTACATTATGTAACTGTAACAGGAAACATAAACGTTAACACAAATAACATTAATAGAACAGAAATGACTGGGAATACCCATTATTTACAGTAGGTGATTTGTGTTTTGAGTTACTGGTCTTTATTTTTGTTGTTGGGTACCTTCATCTCCAACTTATGCAACCCTAAGGCGAACCTTTCACGCAAGGTTTTCCGTAGTGCAGCAGGGAATCAAACCCTGGTTTCCAAGTCGTAGTCCAATTCTCAAACCATTACACCATGCTGGCTCTTCAATTACACTGTTTATCTTCTCCATACGTACCTATACTGCTATTTAGAATTTCTTTGGTTATGAACTGCTGAAATTTTGTACTTTTTGCTGTGAATCAGATTGTTATTGCATATTGTAAGTTTTGCTCCTAAATCTTTTCATCCATGAAGGAATTTGTCTAGAATTGTAGGGTTGTGGGTAAACCTCTTCAGAATTAAGTTTTGAAGAAATCTTCTTTTCATATTCTTGTTGAATTTGGTCCTACGTGCACTGTTATATTAAATGCTAGATGTTTCTGGTTTATTTTGGATTTCTTTTCCTGCCTACTTCGGCACACTGCTAAAAGCTTTTCTTTTTAAAAATTAGATAAAACGTATGATAGGCTTCTAATGCATACTTTTTATGTCACTGAAACACATATTATTTTGATCTATAAAAGTGCTACCAAAAATTGTACTCTCATATCCATTTCATGCAACTGTCATTATCTTTAGCACCCTGCTGCCACAAAAAAGAAAGGAAAGAGAGAGAGAGAGAAAGACTTTTTTTTAAAGTCTGCAATCCTAGCATACTCTTCTAGGAGTGGACCCATTTGACATGATTGGACTTAATTCTGAATATAACATGCATGTGATTGTATTGCTTAGCTACAATCATGAACATAAACACCACTGAACTGAATGGGGATTAATTCTGAGCAAACATGCAAAAAGTATAATCAGTTTGTGAGGCTGCTTTTCAACAGAGATTTTAAATATTTATTTTGCATCAAAAAAAAACCCTCTTAGCCACTAAACATATTGTAACTTTGACACTGGAGAAGATTGCTTTTTCTCTAAGGGCCTACATTTCAGTCAGCAAAAAACTTTGCTGTATAATATCTAGTGATACATAGGGCTCTGGTTTGTGGTCTAACACTCTGATGCAATGATTACCCGCTTACTTGGTTTCTCTTTCTCAGCCTGCTGGTCAAGATGGTTGCACATTTCTCAGAATTGTAGTATTAAGACAGTAACTTTTCAAAATTTTGGTATGGGTCACTTCAAATGGTCTTCCACAATATTGTCTTCCTATACACCTCAAAGGATGTCTAAAGAGATATATCAAGTAAGCAGCAATTACTATAAATTAAGCATCAGATTTTAACACAGTACCAAAGCCTACGAGTGACTAAAGAATATGCAGTTCTTTTAAATAGGGATCAGGTATGAGAGTGTTTCCCATGGAATCAAAACCTATCCTGCCAAAGCAGTGCATATTCCATAAGAATGCCTAGATGGTTCCATCAGGCTCACATGGCTGTAATTATTTAAATGCTATGTTGGCCTCACGGGAGCAGATTACAGGTAAATGGCTTTCAGGGCAGCTGGGAGAAGGTCTAGAGGGAGTTGTATGTGTATGTGTGTACATACATATTTTCTAACATCTTTCCTTATTGATGCATCTGAACATTATGCATAAGAGGAACTGCTGAACAAGAGCAATTATAAAGGTACTTCCCTTCTTGTTTGATCTTTTCAAAATCTTTTCTTCATTGCAAATGGTTCTCCTGTCAATGAGCATTTATTACAATCTAAAACCTTACACAGACAATACACTTAGCCTTCCACATTCGCTGGGGTTAGGAACACAGGGCCCCCACAAAAATTGCAAATATCAAAGTGTGTGTATGTTTGTGGGAAGGATGCCAAGGCACTGGTGGGCGGGAATGAACACTCAAGGTCCAAACAGTCAGGAACGGAGAGGGAAAGGAGATGGATTGGCACGGTTGCCTTGTACATCTTCTCTCTCACTCATCTTCTTCCTTGGGTGTGTGAGGGGGATCAGTAGAGGATTTGTGATGCCGGGAAATTGGGCTGTGATTCATCTTTAGCTGGAAAGGCGGTGGAAGGTTTTTTAAGGGTTACATGGCCTGATTGGAGCCACCAAGAAGGACGATTCCCCCGGAAATGGAGTGCTGGGGGGCAGGGGTAGAGGAACAAATAATCAAATCTGTGAAAGTCAAACCTGCAAATGTAGAGGGCTGGCTGTACTATGAAGAACCTGTCTAAGAACATCTGACTCTGCACTTTTAACTGTGTATGTATGTGCCTTCAAGTTGCCTTTTGACCTACAGAAATCCCATGAATTTTATAGGGTTTCCTTAGGTAAGGAATATTCAGCAGTGGTTTTGCCAGTGCCTTTCTCTGAATTGTAGCCTATAGCATATGGTATTCACTGGTGATCTCCCATCCAAGTAGTAACCAGGACTGTACTGCAAGGTACAAAATAAAACTTCCAACTGTCAAATATTGCAGAGTTGTAATTTCATATAAAATGGGGGAAATGCTATGTTTCTAGCCTTCTAAAGCAACAAAAATATATATGAAAACTTTCTAACATTTTCTGTGAGGCAAAAATCCCTTTCTGAGTAAGCATCGAATAGAATTTCATGAGGTCAAGAGTGCTACGCTGCTCTTATCCCAACAATTTTCTCTTTTCTCAGTTATATCCAGCCCTCTTGCTAAATTGCTCAGGGAGCCCTATGTGAGATTCCTGTTTAACAACAATGCTGTGAGGTAGGTATACTGAGAGGCAGGACGTAGCCCAAAGGCCAGAAACAAAAATCCTGGCTAATCGCCAGATCCCAATTCTTTTTAGTCTAGGCTCCAATCCTAAGCAGTAAACTACATTTTTTTCTTCCATCATGTTTTCAACAACTGAAACTTGTTTGAGTGTGTTACAATGTACCTGTTCAAAATCAAGCCCCACTCCGTTCTGTGGTGCCTCCTCTCAATTTACTGATTATGAGATTGAAGGCTTTGTGTGGAAATAAGTGTGTTAGTCATAAATTCTGCAGATCCAAGCTGAAATGCCATGAGACATGCTATCACACAGGGAGAGATTCATATATGGATCTAAATGCAATTGTTATGCACAACAAGAACAGACCCAGTTAATTAGAAAGATTTATGTTAAGTTTTAACTTACCACACAACTTATTTAATGGGTACATTCCATCTGTAAATAGCAACTGGATTTAGACTGTGGCTTCTAACTTGCCCTATCTCTGAACGGGCATGGTATGTTATAATGTATAATATTTAATATGCCTGATATTTAAAAGTCACGAAAGAAAAAAATGCTAAAATTTATTTCCAGGTAACAGTTTATAGCTGTCAAAATACATACTAGTTCTTACAATGCTTCAATGAAAAATGGTGTGCTGGTTCATGCATAACACTCAACCATGCTACCTAGAGGAGCTGGAACAAGGCTGAGCAAATCCTTGGACTGCTGTGCTCCTTCATCACTTCCCCTATTCTCATAAATCTGGAAAAAGAAACTAATTGTTTAGTTTCGCTTGGAAAGAATCTCTTTCTGTTTTCTGGATCAAATATCATAGCTTCAAAAACATTCTGGATAGTCTCTATGCAAGATAACTTTATGGTATCTGATATTAACTTGATTAACTAATTCCAATTTGTTTTAAGCAACTATTGCTTTGGAGGACAAACCAAGAAACTTTGAAAGTGAAATTAAACAGTCACAAAATCACAGCTAGGCAAAAACACAAAGCCCAGTGTTCTTTGACCAACTCATAAATATCACATTAAACCATATAGGTGAACTATCTCAGTTTTGTCTTCATGTTGTTTAACTGTAGGTAAGAAAATTTAAATAAGGCCATAACTCTTACACTCAGTTATATATGATTCCAGGCTCCTCCACAACACTACATATATTTATTACACCAGTAGTTTGATAAGGCTGCAAATACTAGAAACAAACAGAACTTCCATGCTAGTGCTGGTGAAATATTTCATAAAATAATAAACTATGAAATAATGTTTACACAGAATTTATCTTGGGAGTATTTTAATAACAATGGCTGCTCTTTCAGCTTAGAGATACAGAATATGAAAGCTGGGATAAAAACTTTGGATTGATATGGGTTCTCTACGTTCTTCACAAGGCTAAAACCATTATCGGGATTATGCTGTCCTTAGAATGTTTGTTGCCCCCTTAACCACAGTTTGGTTCAGTTTAAGTAAATGAATTATACTGAAGTATATTTGAGATTTAGTCACTTGAACTGGGAATCATTCACAACTGACAATATCCGGAAATGTTAAACACTGCTATATTTACTAATGGCTAACAGTGTATTGGCGTAAATGTGCTTGTTTACAAGTTTAGAACTGTGCTAGAAACAGGAACTCTTTCTACAGAGTTCTGTTCCGCAGCAATCTGCTGGGCAGGTGGTAAGTGAAAATGGTTGGCTCTGACTGACCCTTCCAGTTTTTTTCACTAACACGGCTTTGGTTAAGTTCACATATGAATATACAATCCCCACGTTTGGGACATCATGTAAAAATGTACCTATATGAAATGGCCCGCAAATACTTTTCATATGGATTCACATCATTTCAAGCACAGTGCATTTAATGTTGGTATTTTACATATCCATTTGTAAATCTGAGTTATGAGTAATCACATAATTCAATGGCAATTAATGCAAATGTATTTGTGAATCATGCCTTTCAGAAGTACTTCATTAAGAATCCAATCAGTGCTTTACTAGTTATTAGATTACTATCTGGATGTGTTCCAGTCCAGATGGAGGCTTCTGAGTGTAGACTCCAACCATACTAGTTGCACTGATCTTAAAGCAGCAACCAGGAAGACTGATGGTAAACTGCTCCAGGGGTGGAGGGGGACATGTGGGACACAGGCTTTCATCTCTAAAACTTAAAGTGAATAAGCCAGGAGCATAATATTATGCAAAATCATGCACACCCAATGTTTGTATCTAATGTCGGTCATTTTTTTCCTCATTTCAAGCTACAGATCAGCTTTCTCTGTTATTGCCACTACTTCTGAAAACTGTAAATGATACAATAAATAATATTCACATTGTTGATATGTTCTGTATAATTAATAATGAATCTAAGAACTTCAAAATATGAATGTCAGATCACTTGTAATATTGCAGGCTGCCATGTAACACTGTTTCTGCTTAGCAATTCTTTTTCCTCAGTTTAGCAGAAAGACCTACCTGGTAGTAATAATGCAGTGAAGTCCTTAAGACTGCAAGCTTATATCCACTTGCCTGAGAGTAATCTCCACTGAACTCAGTGTGAACTTATTCCTGAATAGACATGTTTAGGGTTATGCTGTAAAACCATATTGTTTAAAATATGTCTTTAGTAGTACACAGGATATAACGATATTTTTCATTCCAGAATGAGGATTTTATAGCCTACAATCAGAAATGAAAATTATAACTTTATTTTATTACATTCAAGTCCAGTCCCTCCTTCTTTTGAAACGTAATTTGTCGTAAGAAACACAAGTCCAAATTTCCATTGGACACATGAAATTATAGCTCTTTGAAATCTGGCATATATTCTCCCGGGCCTGTCCTTAGTATGTAGGGATGGCATTTTATTAATGCATTTGTGTGGAGAAGCAAACAATTATACATACATAATGGTCTGCAGAGTTAACATGTGAAACTTTTGCTAACTAGCCCTTATGTGTACTAGAAAATTATTGGAAATGTATTGAAGATTTTAATTTCAATCACCTTCTGAGCCTCCATTTACATGTTCAGTACAAGTTTATGTCAAAAGTTCCGGTGACTTCTCTTGTCAGTGTGGTTGCAAGCAACTATGTTTGCCTAAAGGTATTGTGTAGTAAGGTTGCTCAGTGGTAACCTAAAGAAAATTACTTTTTTAAAAAAGTACATGATGTTTTCTTAATGCCTCCTGACATTCTTCTTGAATTTGCACAGGTATTTTTGCTGAATTTTGGCAATATAGGGAAATAGCACGTACTGACAAGAGATACTAAGCAGCAGAGGAAAAAGTCAGAGTTCAGAGGAGGGTGTCTTTGTGACTGAAATGGAAAACTGACAAAAGGGGAGACTGCAGAGAAAAATAAATCTGTTGTCTTTCACATTGCCTTAAATATTAATAACATTATACAACCAGTTCTTATTGCAAAATGTTTTAGATCCTAGATTCAAAATACTATTGCCAGTGATGATGAATTCTGTGAGAATGCATGACACTGATTGCATTACAAACATCACTAATCAAGCAGCGCTCATACTTGATGATGGAAGGGTTCTTTCAAATGTACTCTTCAGGTATTTGATGCAGAAGTGCACTCTGGGAATTTGCCAAGCATATTGCTCATGAAATACGGTGGCGAGGCCTTGATACGACACAGACTATGACTCCTTTTGCTTTCTGCCTGTCTCACATTCTTCCATCTTCGGCATCAAATGGAAGAAACTGATGGATATTTGGAAATGCATACCTAAAAATGAAGGAGTCAAACTGACAAGAAAAAAAAATACTTAAATAGCTTGCTTTTGAAATCTATTAAGATTAAAGAGTTCTGAGCAAGAAGCTATGGTTGTTTCAGACATGTATTCTGCGTGTGAAGCATACACTTAAGTTATATTCCTAAGTGGTGCACGCATCTAGGCTTGATAAGGAAGTACTGCATATAGTGAAGGTTGTTTCATTCTGTGGTTGTTGTTTTTTTAACCTTGCTAAGTTGTCTCTCTAGGATTAAACTTTGTTACTCAGTATTACTTAATGATTGTTGGTCCTTTTTCACTGGCTGACGTCCTTTAGTCCCCCCCCCCGCCATTAGGCTTTGCTGTAAGTCTCTGTTAGTGAAACAGTTAACTTCCAAGATGTAGAGATACTTCTGTAAGAGTGGTGGCTTGTTAGCCTAATGAACAAACCTGTGCACTGAATGTTAAGCAGTTTTTCTATTGGATCAGTAATTGTTCCTTTATTGATTATCAGCATTCTCACTGTTTGGCTGCCATTTTATTTACGTATTCTTAAGAGTGCTATCTCCTGAAAAGAGAAGCTGCTCATTGGGTTCATTAAAAATGAAATAAAGCATTAATTTCACAACATTTCACTCAACCTTCTAATTGAATATTTCCATTAAAAAAACTACAATCTAAGTGCATTTCTTAAAAGCCAGGATAATTACAAGATAGACCACCACAAAAGTCATGCACTTATTTTACTTTTTTAAACTATGCAAACAGAACAGTGTAGCAATGCCCTAATATATTTGTAACAGCCTATTATATGTATAAATGATTCAGTAGTGAGTTATTAACCTATAACTAAATACTATAATCATCCATTTGGTTTGCTTATAGGCAAAAGTACTAAAAAAAATGGAGATGTTTTGCATTTTGCTCTCCCATCCATGTTCTTAAAGCTCATGAAAATTAACATACACACACACAATGACTTTTCTTTCTTTTCATGCTTACCATTTTTGCTGAAATATCTGTAGCTTGAAACTCAGTGTGGGTAAAAACACAGTGACTCTGTGCAGTATATTGGACTGATCACATCATGTGATTTCTAGCGAGTAGTTTTTCATCCAGCATCTCGATGTTAACCTTGATACGTACATCTGAGACGCAGAGTGTAAATATGAAAGATATCCCCTCTGGACTGCAAAAATGTTAAGAGGCACATCACACGCGTCACATGCACAGCAATGGCTTTCTGGGTCATTCTGCTTTGCAATATGCCTTAAGAGAGGGTATTGTTAAAAAATAACAAGGCTGGGTTCCAGATCGGGGCTAGGAAAGAGAATGGATCATTCTCAAACTTCATTGCTCCAGTTCCTTAATAAGTTGTTTGAACCGACAAGGTCGAATTTAAAACAATTCTCTGCCTAGTCTAGCTCTGGAGTGACGGGGTAGGGGAGGAGATACTGATGTTCCAATGGGACAGACCCCTTGAGAGGCATCTGTGCCAACACAGCATGTTGTTCCAGGGCTTTCCAGAGTGCAAAGAATGGCCAGAAGCTTCTCTCTCCCCACCCCACCAACCTTCCCAGCCCTACTAAACCCCAGCTAGCTTCCTGCAATCATTGTTGCCCCCTTATTCAAGGAGTGGAAAGAGGGCTGAAATCCGAGGATAGGATCCGTATTCGAGCGTTATAGACGCAAGGCGGATGCCCCCCCACCCCCGCTGTCAGCATGAGGCAGCAGGACCCAAAGAGTCCCAGTGCGATGCCCCCCCCCCGCGCCTTTGACTTCGGAGCCCAATGTGCGCTATTGCCCTTTGTCTTGCTTGCCCGATGCAATTTAATGGAGCTGTAACACATTTTCTTCCAAAACCCAACAGCTTAAAAAAAACAACAACAACCCTACATAATGTTGTGCGTGTTTGCGAGCGTGAACTCTCTTGTTCCGTGTGCGCGAAGGAGAACCTACTGCACTGCAAGTTACTGGCAAGGGTATCTGCTTGTAGTATTCTCCATTATCATTCAGATCAGAGGTAGATCTAATTACATCTCTTCCCCGGGAGAAGGAGGGGGGAAGAGCGGGGAGGGGTGTATATTCCTCCGAACCAAGACGCTGGAGCAGTTAGTTGAAAATCATCCCCGGGAGATTTTTTTTTTTTGACGGGGGAGGGCGAGAGCGAGACACCCCTCCGTGAGCCCTTGAGCCGGTTCCCACAAGCAACCGTGACCCGAGCAAGGGTGCGGGTATTGTTCTAGAAGAACGCCGCGATCCGGGGACAGGTGGAGCGGCGGGCCGTCGCCCTCCCCGATCTCTCCCCCAATCCGCCGCCGCCCCGCATCTGTCGCGAAACTTAGAAGACGCGATCGCCTTTGCAGGAGACCACGTACTCTTGCATAACCCGACTTTCTCCTCCACCTCCGCCACACACGCACTGAGGCCATTTCCGCACTGGACTGTTACCGCGCTATGATTCCACTTTCAACATCCTATGGAATCCTGGGGTTTGCAGCCTGGGGCCCCTCCCTAAACTGCAAACCCCAGGCTTCCATAGGTTGTTGAAAGTGGAATCACAGCGCGGTAACAGCCCAGTGCGGAAACGGCCTCTCTCTCTCCCCTCCCCGCCTTGAAAACGTACGCTTCTCATCCTCTGCTCCCACACTTCGCCCTGGGAAGTTTTAATTAGGCAGCCATGGTAACTCCCTGTGGTTTTTCTCTCTCGCCCCGGAGCCGCGAGGCTGGCCAGGCTCCCTCTGGGCTCCGTGGGCAGCAGCGCCGCCCCCGCGCCCGCAACTCCCCGAGCTGGTTTGCAGCGCCGGCGCTTACCTTTACTCCGCCGCCTTACAACAACCGAGTCCAGCTCTGCGCCGTCCCTTGGCGACGAGAACGCATCTCTCCCGGCTCACTTCTGCAAGCTTGCAGAGCCACGAGCCGCTCGCGGAAGAGCATCTGCTGCAAGGGGACGCTCGCCAAAGGGGACTGTCGGGGGTGACTTCGGGCTTCCCGGAGACCGGGGTTCTCCCCACGCACACGCACACGCACACGCACGGCCGGCCACCACCAGCGCTCCCGCCGCCTGCCTCCGCCTCCTCCTCCTCAGGTTTCGCAAGGAAACATTAATTCAACCGCGACGGCTTGAGGCAATTGTCACAAGAGTAGTAGCAGCAGCAGCAGCAGTGTAGTCCAGGAAAGAAAGAAAAAAAGGTCCTCATGGATTGCAGTCCTCTTGAGTGAGATCTCGAATCCTATTTTTAAAAAAATAATAACAAAGGGGAGAGGAAGCTGTTAATGAGGCGGCATGCAAAGAAAGAGGGCTGGCGGCGTCGGCGAGGAGAATCCTCTCAGCAGCCCCCGCTGAAAATCTGCCTTCCCGAGCTGTTCGCTTTGGAGCATTCTCTGTCGCCAGCGCCTCCTGTTTTTGCAGGCAGAGCGATGCCGGGCAAGCTCGATTCCCTCCTACTTGGGGGAGACGCGCGAGAGGAAAGGGAGCGCGTGCGGCGGGGATGGCGCTCGGCGAGCGTGCGGGTCTGCGCGTGCGCCAGTGTCTCTCCGGCTAGGCGGGCGGGCGGGCGGGCGGGCGGGGGCGTGCGCGTCTCCCGTCGGAGAAAAGGGGGGAACTGGCGCTGGCTCTCCGCTAGGGAGGGTTCTCGGGTTCCCTCGGCCGGGGCCGGGCTCTGACCGGGACCTTGTTGGAGTTCAGCCCTTCCAATAACGGGACTGTCTCTTTCCGGCCATTTCCGCACTAGGCTGGTATAGCGCTATTATTCCACTTTCAACCTCCTATGGAACCCTGGGGTTTGCAGTTTCGGGAGGGGCCGCCCGGCCCCTCCCGAAACTGCAAACCCCAGGATTCCATAGGAGGTTGAAAGTGGAATAATAGCGCTATACCAGCCTAGTGCAGAAACGGCCTCTCTCTCAGAAGAAGAGAAAGAACGACAGGGGAAGGAACGTGAGAGGAGAGCCTCTAGCTAGAGCACCTTGGAAAGGGGGACGTGGAGGAGCAGAAACAGTCCGTCCGGACTCCTTTGCTAACTTCTTGAAAATAAATAGGTTTTTCTTCTGTGGTCTTGCCCTTCCCTTCCCCATGTGAGCATGCCCTTTGTTTCTATGCTTACACGCGACGCGCAGATCCTGAATACTTACCGAATTAGCATTTTATTTTTTTCAAAGGGATGCGCTTCTAACACAACATAGTGGGGATTGATTGATTTATGTCTTTGCTCTTGGTTTCTAAAATTCTGGTATTAATCCCTGTCACGGTGGGAACCTGCAAGAGCTTCTCTTAACCCCAGATGCGGTTGTGGAGGAGTGGAACAGTTGCTGAGTTTCCTTACTATCGATCTCGTTTCGTGCCCCAGGTTTTATTGAATTTTGGGCACAAGTAAAACAGAGACATGGCGGGGGGTGGGAAGGTTTCTCAACCGGTTTTAAATCTAGTCAAGAACAGAATTAAAAGCAACCACAGACACCTTCGCAAATCAGTTAATTGTGTAACTTAGTAATTCCAGGAAGACTCCTTACTGCTATAGATAACATGATCCAAAACTCATGTTCCAATATGTTTGTCTCTTTGAGTTCCGTTGGACTTTGTATAAGTGGTTTCAGGTCAGTATTGTATTGAAGTGGATGTGCAGTTTCGGGTCAGACCTGATGACCACAAGGAGTGGGAAAAAAGTAGAAAATTGACTTTGTAGATGCAGTCTTTCTCTGTGCTTGATGAAAACGATAGAACTCTGTAAACGCTGAATTGTAATCTTGCTTTGCCTTGCAGTAGAAATGTAACCAGTAAGTTGAAACATTTCAAGGCACGCAACAGAACAGCTCATTGTTCGTTGTATGGGAAAAAGGAAACTTATGCCGCTTGCATGACACATCTGTTGGAATGTATAAAGGCTTGAACAATTTAAGAGGCGGGGCAGGTTTCTTTGGGAGTGATCCTGACCGGTGTAGCTTGCTAGCAAGAAGAAATAATAAAGAAAATCTTTTTTTCAAACCGGGGTCTGATCTCTGACTTGCCACTTTATCTGGGGGCTCGAGTCCGGGATTTGGGGCCTTTCGCCCTCTTGTGCGGCTACCGCCCTCCCGGGTCCCCCTGCCTCACCGACAGAGACTCTGGGTGCCCCCGACTCTTTGATCGGATGGTCTTCCTTGTGGAGGCGTGGAAACCGGGGAGGAAAGGTGGCCAGCCAGGAACCCATGGGCGGTTTGGAAAACTGATACAGAACACAGCCCTAGGTAAGTGTGTTACTGCCTCCCCGCACGTTGGGGAGAAG